>JAJOOH010000428.1:0-68179 GCA_029582605.1 Solanum gracilifrons | reverse complement strand
CCCCCCCCCCCCCCCCCCCCCCACCGCCCCATTGCCATCCCTACTTGTTGGGACTAGTTGTTCAGTCACCTGGCCTTCGTTTTGTTTTTTAAGTAAGTCTCTTTATTTTTTAACTTTTGAAGTTTGAACGGTTGACTATGGTCAATACTTCAAGTAATCGACCTCAGAATGCAATTCTGCTTTTTCTTGTTAGCTCCGGAGAGTCGAGCTTGATCTAAGTGGACCATTTATTTGGGTCCCGAGGCTTCTAGACTCATTTCGACCTACCTTGTGGCTTAATGGCTAAATGGAGCTTTGAGTGTGGGACCCACTTTTTGTAGAGACTACCTCCAATGAATCTTTTGCCATCTCCGTTACGTCCAAATTATCAAATTTGGTAGGGTAGAAAGTTCGTTTGTGTGCATGGATTTCGAAGGAATGCCGATCTCCCCGTCAGGATAATTTTCCAATTAACTTGAGTTGGTGCAACCTTTGTTGATGCACCAAATTTTGTGCTTTGTGTTCGCGACCCTTCAACCGCATTTACAAGTTCGACTCCACGTTCATGAAGAATAGGCACCCCAACCCACACGATCGTGGACAAGGTCTTACGTTTGCAAAGAAGGGTCAATGTAGACCTAGTTCAATTGACCACCCTGTTCGCGACCCTTAGTCCTGTATATACGGAGGTCATCAGTAGTATATAAGTGAGATCAATGAATTTCAGCATCATTTCTCAAAATCCCAAAGGCAACATCTTGATCAATTGAACTGATCCATTTGAGCTCATTTCTAGTGCGTTTTGTTTGCATTTGTGGGGGTCTTAAGTTAGGGTTGTTGGGATAGCATTGTGGACTTGTTAAGTTCATGTCCCATAAACCCCTCTTCTCCTCTTTAATGTTGATTTTGATGCTCTAAACTTGTATGGGGCTATTTTGGTGTCGATTTGGGCTAGGATTGTGTCTAATTTTTGGGCACAAGTTTTATGAGCTAGTTAGGACTCATTATAGTTAGTTTCATAGTTATGCACGCGACCCACAAACCAATTTTTACTCGATTTTAGGTCCATGATATTATCTGCAATATGGGTATTGTTTCGACCATATTAACTAAATGATCTTTAATTTGATAGTGTATCAGCGATCGGAGGTGATTCAGAAGGGTAAGACTTCAATTAGTAGACCTTGAAGTGTGTGTGATCGGCTTCGATGTACGCTACAAGTTGCAGATCTTAGACAGTGTACTTACATGATGTTTAGCTAGTTTTGAGAGGTTTCTTAGTATGGTTGATGTTTAGTTGATAGAATTATTCTCTTAGCATTCATTTTCGGTATTTTTAGGGGAATTAAGCATGTTTTATCTTTTCTATGATGCCTATCATGCTATGTTGATGTTTTATGCCTTGTAATGAATTTTTTAACGTTATTCTTCTCCTTGGTCTAAACTTAGACTAGAAATTGTCATAGAATTGCTATTTGGAGTCGTTTGCCTTAGAAAATCCTCCTACGCAGGGTACGACAAATTTTTCAATAATATCGAAGCATTCTTTTTAGCTCCTTGTAAACTGATGTAGGCAGACTTAGGTGGGAGTCTTGCTGAATATGCCCATTGAATAAGTGTAATTGTACAGTAATGGACAACAATATTAATGGTTGCATGGTAATTTAGCAACACTTATGCCCATTTACATTATTTTTTCATTGAGTACATTTATTATATTCCACAAATTTTTGTTATCTTTAATCATTTATAAAAAATAAATAAGGTGGATTTACACGAAGTTGAAAAATGAAATATTTCAAAGAATGCAATGAAAGCAACATAAGAAAGGATCAAAAGGATTCTTTTGAGGAGGAACTACCTTACTAGCAACAAGAAGAAGATATCGATGGTACTGAAGAAATTTTAAATCAATGAGCGCAAGCTAATTGTAACCCTTTAGACCTAAATGACACACAACATAGTGACAACCCAAATGGCAGTCATTAGATTGAAGCTCCATTTTTGAACTTATAATTTATTTCACGCATATCATGCACTCTCACATATATATTTCAGGCGAGCCAGAGCTCAAGAATGTTACATGTGAAGATAGTCTTTGTAACATATCATACTTCGAAAAGCCAAACAAGTTAAACTTCAGTTTTTAGTTTTGGTTCAACTTCAAAGGACCATAACTTTAAGCACATAAAGAGTTAGGTGACCCACGATGTATCAAATTGAAGGTCTTTGAGTTCTCTTTCCAACACCACCGAGTTCACTACACTTACACTTTTATTTTTGGTATATTAGCCTCATTTAATATTTTGCCCCAATATATAAGAATAATTAGACATTATATTGCTTTGTTAGTCCTGATGACGCTCAAATGTGCTCTTCAAAATTAATTAAAAGATACAACAATTGTCGTCAATAAAAAATCCCAACTAAGAGTCGGGTCGAATCCCATAGAGAATGGTATATCGTAGAAAATTATATCAAGAAATTTGAATGGTAAATTCATTTATTTGTAGTAGTAAAAACAATTGGGTGGATGATTCCACCAATTTAATAAAAGGATTTGGTTATCAATTTTCACAATTAAACTAAAATTTCAGAAAATTCAAGAAGTAACAAGCAACCTAGGGGTGCGGGGATCGTAAATCAATGTCACATAGGGATAATTGTGTTTCTCTATAGTGATGACCAATAATGAATAGGTTGGGTCATCTTCAATGACACTAATGCTCTTTCGATCTCATAGAATCTTTGCATAGAATCTTCTTTTGGTCTCGTCTATATGCTATACTAAACATCCTAATACCTTACTCTATTCTCTCTTTCGATGTAGAAATAGAGAAAATAGATCCAACCCATAACCGCTATTTTCAAGCAAGTTACATACAATCAAACCTAAATTGCTAGTATCAGACTAACTACCGACTCCAACTAATATCTTTCGAGCATCGATAGGAGATCAAGAGTAGAAATTAAGTTTGCAACATTAACCCATAAATTAACCCCATGCTAATCAGCCTAAATTCATGTATGAACAACAACAAATCAGAGCACAACAGAATACCCACTACATCAAATTAACACACAACCCCATAATTGCACCCTAGATCTTGGGGTTTAGCCACCCATCACAAAAAGCAAAGAAATTATACCTTTCATGAAAGGAACCATGGATAACATGAGATTAATCAATTACAAGAAAACTCACTTTGGATTCAACTTCAATTTATCAATTCAAAGAAAAAAGTTGAAAAACCCCAAAAACTAGAAAGTGTTCTTCACAAGGTAAAGTTTTCTCTCTCTAAAATATTTAGAACTTTTTCTCAATCTTTCCAGTTTTCCTCACTTATATGAAGTCTTTCTTTCTTTCTCCTTTGGGCTATTTATGGTTTTCCAAAATTTGGCCTAAAACTCAATACGCTACTCATTGGGTGACATTAGTCTGGCTCGCCGATCGCAATGGGTGGATCGTCGATAGCTCTCCAAGTTGCCTTTCTCTTACTCTAGGCTTGAAGTGTTCGAACCTCAGTTGGCGAGCTCATTTGAGTCTACCTTTCACATTAGGTGTATCACTAAGTATCACCTTAATTCGCTTTTCATGCCTTCAATTTTTCTCATTGTACTGTCGCTTTCGGCGATGGTCAACAAGTTTGCCCTTTTCTTTCAGCATGTCGCCTTTCCTTTTGGAGTTTGCCGACTTGCCTTAATTAATGAAAGTGTTGTGCACTTTCAATTTGGGAGAGGCCACACCCATTAGGGGATCTACGTTTCTTGTTTGACGATTAGCAGTGTATAGTTTACACTTCTTTTTATATTTTTGGTCATTATTTCATTCATTCATCCTTGCCTTATTCTTTAGGCTTCATAGCTGTAAATCATCAAAATATCATTAGAATGGACATAATTAGGCATTGAGGAAACTAATTGTTGAGATAAATAGGCCTCAAATGAGTGCAAATATACCGCTGTCACGACCCGGGTTACCCCTTAGATGTGACATGGCTTACAAGACCTTGAGAGGTCTCATACAAGCCACTTAGATTTCATAACATAAGATAATAGAATTTAGTGGAAATTTAAAACATTTTCAACATAGTCAAAGTCTTTATAAAACGAAGCGAAAGTCTAATACACGTTGTCTCAAACCATCTAAAACATGAATATCTTTGTGACACAGCCCATACAATAGTTCAAAACATAAAAGGAAAGAACATAAGAAAATGGTGGCTATATCCTCGAATGCTATGAGGACTCACCAATCTTCGATCCTTGTTTCTACTAAGATCCTAGCCATGGCGATTAGAGTTGATATCGCCGAATCTTACATTTGTATAAGAAATGTAGGCAAGAGTATGCGTTAGTACAAACATGTACTAAATATGATAGCTTGCATGAACATCAACATAAATATAAGAGTTAGACAATATAAGTCATAAGTATAATCAATGCACATAAATCATCATAACATAAAAGCAATACCTCATAAGTAACCTCAAAGCTTACTTAACTAAGACATGGGTAATCCTCCACTAGTCTCGCTCATCATAGTAGGCCACCTTGGGCCATTGTACAAGCTCATTATCTATCATGCTCATCTTTAGCTTATCTTTTATAAACATAAGGAAATCGCCTCCTTGCCTTCTCATAAAGGCTCATGGGTAGTCACCTCTTGCCTTACTTAAAGACTAATGGGTAGTCGCCTCTTGCCTTGCTTATATGGTCACGGGTATTCGTCTCTATGTCCATCTTATGGGATCATAGGTATTCGCCTCCATGCCCAATTATCATATGACACGGGTATTCACCTCCACACCATTTCATTATAAGATGCAGGTATTTGCCTCCACATCTTTCAATATAAGATACGGGTATTCACCTCCACATCTTTCAATAAGGGATAATGGGTACTTGCATCCATGTCAAAAATTAGGGAATAAGGGTAGCCATCTCTTACACTCCAAGAAATCACCTCATATCTAACTCATCTAGAGGTCATGAGTATTCACCTCTTGCCTCATCAATTTTATTCTTTAGTCTAGATTAATTTTAGGTGAGCAATCCTTTCAACCTAGAATCATTCAATGTGAGAAAGTCTTTCACATTCATAACATAAGCAATTCATGTGGGAACTATCTCTTCCGCAAAAATTACATCAATAATCAACAATTCATAACATAAGCTTTGCTCTCAAAGCACTATATCTCTTAGTCGTTCTATATACTTCACGCTCAAAGCAATTCAATATCATAATCATCTCACAAGCTTCAATCTCAAAGTAATACTAATCATAAATCATCATATAAGCTTTACTCTCAACAATCTATGTCTATATTCTTGAATCTCAAGCAATTCTAATCATACTTCATCATATAGCCTCAATCTCAAGAACTAATCAGCATGATTCATCATATAAGCTTCAGGTCTAATGTATCTCATCAATCCTAGATTGAATAAATTTAAACCCACAAATTCTTCTTTCATGGCATAAAACCCATTTACATCAATTTCATCTTTGTAGACATGGGTTAGGCATGGGTACATGTAATTTAATCCTAAAAACATTGAATCTACTCAATTTAAGCATAAAATATCATAATCCACTTAATTGGATCAACATTCATCAATACCAACAACATTGGAAGAAACCCTTACTAAAATTGGGGAATTTCATCCTTTAAATTGGGGAATCATGGGGAATCCATGGATGGAAGGAAGTCATGGATGAAAAGCTATCATACCTTGATAACAAAGCCCAAAAATTCTTGAGGATTGGACACTTGACCTTGATCCTAGCTCGAAGTCTTTCTTCTTCTTCAAGTTCTAGAGAGAGAAATATTTGAGAGAAAAACTTTAGGATTTCTTTCAGGGCCTTGGAAATAATGACTTGAATGGGTGAGTTTCTCGGTTAAAATCACTTATATAGTTGTACTAGGTTTTGCTAATATGACCTAGCTTTATTCTAATTAAAACCAGAAAGACCCAATTTACCCCTCACTTAACGGTGTACTGTCCATCACCACGAGAGGCTCCACGAGCCGTGGTCCTCACAACGAGCCGTGATCCTCCTCGTGGTTTTGGACCAATAGCTAGACTACCTTCCCTGCACCCCTATAAACCTAAGACACCTTCACGACCCCTCCCACGACCCGTCAAGGCCTTCACGAGCAGTCGTTTAATGGCTTATGGGAGGGTCTCTTGTTTGGGCAGCTTGGTGAAGCTACTGCCTCACCACCACAAGTGGCACCACAATCCGTGGTGGTCACCACGAGCCGTGAAGGCTCTTGTGGGAAGGTGGCAGTGCATAGGGAAGGTTGGGCTGCCCTAGCCCTCTCTCTTAACTCTTGCCCTCTTCCTTGTCTCTTGCCCTCACACTTAACCCTGGTTTAGCCTAGTAGATTCTAAAGTGTTACAACCACTCATCAAGTCCTAAATCCTAAAGGCTGAAGTTTTAAAGTTACGGAAACCCATTTACTTTTCTATAATCATGTATTCTTCCATATAGAACAAAGAGCAAGTCATGAAACTCAAAAACTCTCTAAAGTTTAAGAGAGGTAAAGGCGTAAACTATAAAGCCTCATCTAGGTCTCTTCATGTCTTCTTGCTCACTGCTCAATGGCTTCTGAAATCTCAAGTTTGTTTGCTTAATCCTTCTCTTTCGTAGGTACTGAGTAAAGTCTCCATCTCTCTTTTCGTTTGTCTATTGACCTCCCCTTTTAATGTGTTTTTTTGTCTCTTTTTTCTTCTTTTTTAAATTAGTTTTTTTATTTCTGCATTTGAATAATGATGTGTATGCATTTTAGATATGAAAGTGTAGTGTACTACTTGTGTTATTTTAGCCTAATTATTATAGTTTAGTCTCTTTTTTTTGTCGATTGTGCAAGGCATGTGTTTTCTGAGTCTTGACTCTAATTTAGTATCCAAGTATTGACTAAAATATTTAATTCAAACTTCATAATTTGAGATATTGTTCGCTTGATTTTTTAAGGGTTGCTATTTTCTTGAGATAATTTGCTCTTGTTTTAATCTTTTGTTGAATTATGTTGTTAATTTTCATGTTGTTTATGACTTTGTTTTGATTTTGATAATTTTTCTATTGATTTTTTATCACAGTTACTCAAAATCAAACTTATAGCATGACTGAAGACAAACAAACTGATAAGGTGATGGGTGAAAGTGAGGACTCACATATGGAAAGTGAATCTGAAACAACCGCGTAAGCTACTCCTAAAAAGGGGAAAATGATATGTTGTGTGGGCTAATTTTATAGAAATTGTTACTTTTGAAGGTACAAAAGTAAAATATGACCATTTCTCTCATGAGTATTCTTTTAAGACACAGACAGTACGTTTATTTCTTCTCGATCATATATTGACGAGTCTTAAGTGACCTGCCGGTGTTGATAAAAATAGCCAAATATAGCCTTTAAAGTTATTCCAGAGAGTAGCCTTATAATCCTTTCTTAATTACGATTAATATATTCTTCTTTTGTTGGTCAATGATCCTTTCTTATGTTGTTTTTGTTGCGTTTCTTTGAATTTCTCAGTTTCCAACTCTTGTAAATCCACTTTGTTTCTTTATTTACTATTATTGCATTCCTATAGGAAGAGCTTAAGTGATTTGAATCATGATTTATACTACATTTCAGTTGAGTTACTTTCAGTTCAGTTAATTGTGTTGTTCAACCTTATTACATACTCGTACATTCAATGTACTGATGTCATTTGACCTGCATCTTCTCATGGTGCAAATTCAAGTACTCAGGATCATCAACAAGAGTTTCATTGAGATCACATCATACGCTCGTCATCTTTTGGTGAGGCCTCCTGACTTTCGAAGGACTCTAATTTTATGATTTTTTACTAGTAACGCTTTGAGGTGTCGTGGGTCTTTTCCCGACGCCTATCTTTATACATCAGTGGTTTCATAGATAGAGAGTCTCAGTCTTACAATATTCAGTTTCAGATATTTTATATAAAATTATATGTTAAATACTCAGTATTTTCAGATAAATTTTAAGATTTAATATGTATGTTTTAAATAACTTTTCGATTTTGATGCCTGTGTATGCTTGAGTTAGTCTTCCGCTTGTAGTTAGCAGGAACGAGAGTTCGATTGGGTTCTAACAACGGTTCTCAAGTGTCGGCCACATTCGGGGTGTAGGCTCGGGCAGTGATAGGTCTGTGGAAGGGGCGACCATTTGCAAGCGCGGTGAGACTCACACGAACGCGGAGGCCCTGTCACTTGGTCTCCACGAATGCGGCACCTTCAACACTTCACCAGCAACACTACATCAATAGTTCCCCAAAGAAACCAACATCCTTCGTTTGGGGTTCAGAATTCGTTCAGAAACCCATCATCGCATGTGAGCTATGCTGCCTAGTTGGAAACAACATGTTGGACCTAGAAAAATTGATGAAATAACCAACAGAGATGATTTGATCAAAATGTTGACAAAAGTTTACACCTATAAAGAAATGCCAAACAAAACGTTAAACGCCGCAAGGTCATCACTATTACCTTGAGAATCAAAATAAAAGTCATTCTACACCAAACTCCGCATTTTACAGCTAACCACACTGACAAAATTCCATTCGAAGCGTGTTTAGAAAGAAAGTTTACCAAGGTCAAACTTTAGGCAAACCTTAAAAGCTAAAAAACCTAATTACAGAAACTCCAAACAAAAGCCTCGACATCTGAACCGATCATTACACTAGACCAAAATGACCCTTTTACAGCTGATGGAACTAACAAAATTTCCATTGGACATCAAAATATCTAGATGTTGACTGAAGTCAACTCTTGCAAACCTTAAGCCTCCCAAATGGCAAAAACCACTCAATACTAACCCGACCACCTTGGGAAACATGTCACCCAACCTAGCATCATAAAAAAAATATACAGAAGCTACGAGAAGGGGATAAAAAGTAAAAGCACACAAAAATGACCTCAAGGGTCATTACAATTGCTGAATTTTGAAATAAACCTTTATAAAGTGTAATTAATAAAGGCGGAGCAAATAAGTAATTGAAAAAGTTTATAAGACAACTTAAATTTAAAATTGTACATGAATTGATACAATCAACATTCAGATAAATGATCAAAATGCAATCTTGAAGCAAAGTGAAAGAAGTCAACATCCTTTTCTTTGTTGTCCTACTGTTATCTCTCTCTTTTTTTTTTCTCACAACCAACATTCTTCTTATTTTTTTGATACTTGAGTGTTCTTTTGATGAATAATTCATATTTAAATCTCCTTTAGTTGAAAGATTTCAATCAAATTCAGCTTCAACTAGTGAGAGCCTGTTAGTACATACACTTTAGAATGCAAGAAAACATGATGATGTTAAAAGAATAAGTTTAACAATTTCTTTTATTTTTCAAATCTCAAATAACCAAAAGTGAAGAAGAAGCAAACTATAGTTGAACAATACTAGAAACTTGTTAAAAATATCTGATGTTCTAAAGTAAGATATACATAATGTTTATATGAATTGTCTTTTAGAGGTTATCAATGGAACAAAATTTTATTTTCTCGATATTCCTTACATGATACAATAATTTCCATCATTTTCATGTGTCGTCAAAACGTTTGAGCTATAATTGACAATATTGTCGTTTAAAATATGATCAGATTTATCCGGAAGACTATATTCACATGTAACTTGGTTGAGATTGCGTGATATATGTGAATAAAATTACGTCCCATCAATGACCTTAATAAGTTAATTCATATAAAACCTATGTCTATCCTACTTTATTATATCATATATTTTCAATAAATTTCTAATATTGTTCGTTAGTAGTTTTCTTCTTGTTTACTTTTGGTTAGTATGTATTTTACAAATAAAATAAATTGTTAATCTTAGTTTAATTATCTCGTCATGTTTCCTTCCACTCTACATTGTATTAACAAGCTCTCACTAGTTGAAGCTGAATTTAATTGAAATCTATAAACTAAAGAAGATTCAAATATGAATATTTCGGTAAAAAAAAATTCAAGTATCAAAACAAACAAAAAGAATGTTGGTCCTAATACAAAAGGAAGATAAAATGATAACGAAACAAATAAAAGGATGTTGCGACTTCTTCCACTAAGCTTCAAGATTGCATTTTAATCATTTTTCTGAATGTTGAATTGTAACAATTCACTAACAATTTTAAATTTAAGTTACCATATAAACATTTGTCAATTACTTCTTTGGTTCGTATCTATTAACTACCCTTTATAAAGGTTTAGTTCAAAATTTGTTAGCAAGAACAATATGATCTATCCAAGTGTGTTTCCCATCCTTCTTAATGTGAGATATATCTAGCTTAACCACTATATATATTAGCATCTATCAATTCATTTGTGATATAAGTTAGAGTCATCCTCTCGAACAGAGCTCCTCGCAGAAATAAGGAAATGCGGGCAGGGTAGAGCTCGGCAGAGGGTTCGAGAATAGGGTAGGGTCCTCTTCCATTAGCATAGCTAAATTTGAATAGGATGAATCAGCCTCAGGAAAAGTAAGCCCCCTTTCCTTGATTGAATTTGGCTTCGCTGCGCCCTGAATCAATCAAAAAGCTTATTGATTTGATTCATCCCATTTCATTTATTTGGGCGAGAGGGAGGCTGTGAGTCACCTGGGCTACGGATTTTTCCGTTGGTTGATTCTCGAAATTGAAAAAAAAAATCTACCATTGTTATTCCATGTTGATAATCCAGACCATGGTAATCTAAAAGCTTAGAAATCTTCAGCATCTCCTTTTGACATTTGGGTCATTTTGTGGCCATTAAATTGTTCCTACATTTCTTCAATAGATTTTTTGTTTTTGTATAACCCAGGAACTTCTAGGTTATCCAATATTCTAATTTAAAAAAAACTTAACTTGTCAAAGTCAACTTCTAGGTATAATTGCACTACACCTCAACTACGGTAGTATCTTTTCCCGTGCTAGCTAAATTTGAAGAGAACCAAAATATACAACAAATACAAATTATTTGCAAAAACAATATACAATAAATATAATAAAAGTACTAATACTTGTTTCAATTTGCTCGAGATTATCCAGATCTTCTGCAACACTAATAAGTTACTTTAATTATTCACTTCGTAGCCAATATTGAAGACAAACTAAAATATGCACCAATTTAGGAACAATGAAATCCTAAACAAAATCAAGAAGGCGTCCTCCCTTACTAAATACAGATTCGGATGCGACACTTGAAAATGGAATAACTAATATATCACATGTCATTTAAGCTTGAATTGTAAATTGAACTTTGGGCAGTTTCCACCAAAGTGGGATGTTAAAATCTTTA
The DNA here is from genome assembly GCA_029582605.1 of Solanum gracilifrons. Taxonomy (NCBI): domain Eukaryota; kingdom Viridiplantae; phylum Streptophyta; class Magnoliopsida; order Solanales; family Solanaceae; genus Solanum; species Solanum gracilifrons. The sequence goes on along the minus strand of JAJOOH010000428.1, from coordinate 56,901 downwards.
GTGCCATTCTCTGTTTGTTCACCAAAATATTTATGTAATTCTATTCTAGCATTCAGAAATTCACCGACAGCTCTGTATTGCTTTAGATCTTTCATGAGTGAATCTAAATGTCCTTTACCTAGGGTACTTACTTGACTACCAGTAATTGATTCTGATTTTCAACGGATTGACCCATTTTCAATGTCCAATGGAAGCATCTTTGTCAATAACTCAATAAATTGTTTTATATTTTTAAGGTACATATCTTCAATATCCTAGTATTACAACATAAAGTCACTATATAGTCATTCTTGACTTATGTTCTAAGTTACAAAGGAAATTACAGTTATATATACCTTGAACATTGTATATCATTCTCCTTCTTCTTTGTTTAATCAAAAATAAAAAATCAAAATTCATTTTTATATATTTCAAAGAGGAGGAGGAGGAGGAGCTCAAACTACATATTCATATACTTCATACTTCTAAAAGGATATCTAAAAATAATGAAAAAAGACAATTCAGAACCCCACCTTTAACTCACTAGTAAAACATAATAATATTTAGTTAAACATAAAACTATGCAAAAGGGATACTGGATAATCTTGTTTATGTAAAACGCAAAATATCACTTGGGAATGCTCTAGTGACACCTTTCTGGACAGGTTTTTCCAAGAGAGTTGAGGGAGGCAAAAGCTCAGGAGTTCATCAATTTGAGGCAGGGTTCTATGGCGGTCCAAGAGTATAGACTCAAGTTCACCCAACTCTCCAGGTATGCTCATCACATGGTTGGTGACTCCAGGGCTCAAATGAACAAGTTCATGTATGAGGTATTCGATCTTGTGAAAACAGAGTGTAGGAATGCCATTTTACTTGAAGATATGAACATATCTAGGCTCATCGCTCATGCTCAGCAGGTTGAGGGTGTTAAGCTTAGGGAACAGGCTAAGAAGAATAAAAAGGCTAGGACAGGAAACTATGATTATTCTCAACAAAAATAGGGTAGTGGAAATCGCTCACAGTTTCAGCAGAAGTCTTCAACTCTAGCACCTTCATCAGCTAGTGTTCAATCCTCCAACTTTCGAAATGATCAGAAAGGTAGAGCATCAGGCTCTAAGTCTCAAGGAATTTTTTCAGGCAGCAGAACCTACCCAACTTGTCCAAAGTATGGTAAGAACCATCGGGGCGAGTGTCTTGCAGGAAAAGAAGGATGTTTAGGGTGTGGTTAGTCTGGTCACAGGTTGAAAGATTTTCCTTCTAAATAGGGTCATGGAGGTAACAATGCTAGAGCTCAGTCCACATCTTCAGCAGCACCAACGGATCGCCCGACTCAGCAGGGTAGGGTAACTCATCTGGTATAGGTGGCGGTCAGTTCCAAAATAAGTTGTATGTTCTCCAGGCTCGTCAGGATTAGGAAGATTCTCATGATGTAGTCACTGGTACGTTACGAGTCTTTGATCTTGATGTTTATACTTTGTTAGATCCAGGGGCTACTCTTTCCATTATAACTCCTTATATAGCAGTCAAATTCAGTGTTAGTCCATAAACTCTCTCAGAACCCTTCTTCGTCTCTAATCCAGTCGGTGACCTAGTTCTAGTTAGACGGGTATACAGAATTACCCTATCACAGTCTCTCAGAAAGTCACCTCAGTAGATCTTGTAGAGTTAGAAATGGTAGACTTTGATGTCATTCTAGGCATGGATTGGTTACATTCCTGTTATGCCTCTATCGATTGTAGAACTAGGATTGTTTGTCTCAGTTTTCCAAACGAACCAATCTTAGAATGGAAGGGCAGTAGCTTAACGCCTATGGGTTTATTCATTTTCTACCTTAAGGCCAAAAATATTATCTCCATGGGTTATCTCTATCATCTAGTTCGTTTTAAAGATTCTAGCTCCAAAACCCCCACTCTTGAGTCAGTTACTATAGTCAATGAGTTTCTAGAAGTGTTTCTAGAAGATTATCCCAGAGTTCCTCCCAAAAGGGAAATAGACTTTGGAGTTGATCTCCTTCTAGATACCCAGCCTATTTCTATTCCTCCTTACAGAATGGATCGAGCTGATCTTAAGGAATTGAAAGAGCAATTGAAAGACCATTTAGATAAGGGCTTCATTAGACTCAGTATTTTCCTACGGGGTGCACCAGTTTTGTTCGCGAAGAAGAAAAATAGATCTCTCGGAATGTTTATTGACTCTAGTTAGTTGAACAGGGTCACAATCAAGAATAATTATCCCATCCCCAGGATTGATGACTTGTTTGTCCAACTTTAGGGTGCAAGTCATTTGTCAAAGATAGACCTCAGATACGGTTATCATCAACTCAGAGTCAAAGATAGTGGCATTCTGAAAATAGTCTTTAGAACTCGATATGGTCATTATCAATTTGTAGTTATGTCATTTGGACTAACCAATGCTCCTGCAACTTTCATGGACCCAATGAACAGAGTGTTGAAGCAATACTTGGACTTGTTTATTATCGTCTTTATTGATAATATCCTCATTTACTCTAGGAATGAGGAAGAAGATGCAAATCATTTGAGGGTTGTCCTGAAAACTCTTAATTATCGCCAGTTATTCGCTAAGTTCAGTAAGTGTGAGTTTTGGTTGCAGTCGATTGCTTTCCTTGGGCATATTATGTCTAGCGAAGGGATCAAAGTGGATTCTCAAAATATAGAAGCAGTGAAACAATGGCCCAGACCTACCTCTCCTTATGATATCAGAAGTTTCTTGGGTCTAGTAGGTGACTACAGAAGGTTTGTGGAAGGATTTTCATCCATAGCCTGTCCATTAACTAAGTTGAATCAGAAAAAGGTCAAGTTTCAGTGGTCAGATGATTGTGAGTAAATTTTCGCAGAAATGAAAATTAGGTTGACTACAGCTCATGTTTTGACTCTACCATAGGGTTCAGACGACTATGTTATCTACTGTGATGCATCCAGAGTCGGCCTAGGTTGTGAGTTGATGCAGCGAGGTAAGGTTATAGCTTATGCTTCTAGACAACTTAAGGTGTACGAGAAGAACTATCCAACTCATGACCTCGAGCTTGTAGAAGCGGTGTTTGCAGTTAAGATTTGGAGACATTACTTGTATGGTGTTCATGTAGATTTGTTCACAGACCATAAGAGCCTTCAGTATGTGTTCACCCAGAAAGAGTTGAATCTTCGCCAGAGGATGCCTTGAGTTCCTCAAGGATTATGATATGAGTGTGCACTACCATCCTGGTAAGGCTAATGTGGTAGCAGATGCTCTTAGCAGACTATCCATGGGTAGTGCAACACATGTTGAGGAAGAAAGAAAAGAGCTAGCAAAGGACGTTCACAGACTTGCTCGACTAGGAGTTCATCTTATAAGCATAACAAATAGGGGTGTTAAAGTTTAGAATCGGTCAGAATCTTCATTGGTAGTGCGGGTTAAGGAAAATCAAGAAACTGATCCGATATTGCTTCAACAAAAAGGTGCAGTCCATCAGCAGATAGTTGAGGTTTTTTCCCAAATGGGAGATGGTGTGCTTCGCTATCATGATCAATTATGTGTTCCTAAGATGGGTGAGTTGAGAAAAAAGATTTTTGCAGAAGCCCATAACTCTAGATATTCTATTCATCCAGGCGCCACTAAGATGTATCGTGATCTGCGAGAAGACTTTTGGTGGAATGGTATGAAAAAGGATATAGCGAATTCCGTGGGTAAGTACCCTAATTGCCTGCAAGTGAGTAGAACATCAGAAACCTGGAGGTATGACTCAAGATATCAACATTCCTACTTGGAAGTGGGAAGTGATCAACATGGACTTCATCACAGGTTTACCTCGTACTCGTAGATAGCATGACTCCATTTGGGTGATTTTTGACGAAGTTACTAAGTATGCACATTTTTTGGCGGTTAGACTACAGATTCGGCGGAGGACTATGCCAAGCATTACATTCATGAGAGATTCAGGTTGCATGGCGTTCCTTTGTCTATCATCTCAGATAGAGTTCCTCAGTTTACCTCTCATTTCTGGAACTCATTCCAGAAAGGTCTTGGTACCCAGGATAACCTCAGCACAACATTTCATCCACAAACAAATGGGCATGCAGCGCGTACAATTTAGACCTTAGAGGACATGTTGAGAGATTGCGTGATCAATTTCAAGGGTAGTTAGGATGATCACCTTTCTTCTATAGAGTTCGCCTACAATAATAGTTACCATTCCAGCATCCAAATGGCCCCTTATGAGGCATTGTATGGGCGTAGATGTAGATCTCCAGTTGGTTGATTTGAAGTAGGTGAAGCAGCCTTGAGAGGGTTTGATTCAGTTCATGATGCTATGGAGAAAGTGCAACTCATTAGAGATAGGCTTAAGACTGCCTAGAGTCACCAAAAGTCTTATGCAGATGTAAGGAAAAGGGAATTAGAGTTCCAAGTTGATGATTGAGTTTTCTTGAAAGTGTCACCCATGAAAGGGGTGATAAGATTTGGTAAGAAAGAGAAGCTCAGTCCTAGATACGTAGGCCCTTACCAGATCTTGAAAAGGGCTGGTAAAGTGGCTTATGAGATAGAGTTTCCAGCAGAATTAGCAGCAGTCCATCTGGCCTTTCACGTTTCACTATGGAAGAAGTGTGTGGGTGATCCAGCATCCATAGTGCCATTACAGAGTATGGCCGTGAAAGATAGTCTCTCTTATGAGGATGTATCCATTGAGATTCTTGACTGTCAGGTTAGGAGGTTGAGAAACAAATAAATCGCGTTAGTCAAGGTTTTGTGGAGAAGTCAGTTTGTAGAGGGAGCTACTTGGGAAGCAGAAGCAGCAATGAAGGCCAAGTATCCTCACCTCTTTCCTTCTGATTCCATTCCATCTTTAGGTAATAGTCCTCTTCAGTTTTTCGGTCATTCATGCGTAGCTTCAGTCTTAATATTGTGTTCCTTCAGCTTGTACTTGCATTTGATCGTATTTGCATGTCATTAGAACTTATTTCAGGCAGAAATCAGTTTTAATAACACCTCGTATCCGAAAATAGACCTCAATGTAGATTTTCAGAAGGTGCAGGTGAAACCCACGGTTGCCACCCACTGCCCGTGCTGGTGGTCTGATGTTCGCATATGAAACCCTCCCCTGACTCAGCACAAATATTTTGTCTAACGGTCGACCCACGACAGGACCCACGAACCGTAGGTCAGACCACGAACCGTGGTCCACATCCGTCGATGAGACCCCAAATTTCCAGTCTCCAGTCATGAATGACAGTTGAATGGCACGGACCGTCAGTCGATCGACGGTCTGTCAGTCCCGTCCGTCGATGACCCCGACAACATTTAAGTCAGGGGTCTTTTGGTTTTTTCCTTATTCGTTGGACCCCTAAACTACGTTGTTTAAACCCTAAACTTCGTGATTTTGATCAGTTTTATCCTAGTAACATAACTAGAACTTACCTTAGTTAGATCATTCATTCAAAACTTAGAAAAATTAGAGCGTTAGAGGAGAAAGAGGTCAATAACCCTAATTCAAGAACGCAGCAAGGTTCCATCCTTTTCAGACTCGAAATCAAAAGATTTATACATGGAATTCAGCACCAGGTGTGTGGGATTTCACTACTGGGTTCCTTTCACCCATTAGGTCCCTAGATTTCAGTCAGAATCTCAATTCCCTTAATAATATCTACACTTAGGTTTCTTGAATGTTAGAATTGTTGGGTTTCAGCTGTTAGAATGATCCAAATCGTATTATGATGAATTTAGTATCATTATTTCCCAGGTTCATGCATAAACTTAGAACCCTAGTTGTGTAGTTTTTTAGTTAACGAATTACACATGCTAGGCCAGTTAATTAACTTATATATATAAATATACCTTAGTTTTTGAATGCATTATTATCAGTATATTAATGTTGCATTCTCAGTTTGCATGTCAGTATTTTCAGCTATCCAGTATTACAACATTTCAGTCATAAAGTGTTAATTACTAATTCAAATGGGAGAAGCTTTATACCGAGTGGACTAGGGTCATTCACCCTCAAATCCCAGAATTATGTGCCTCGTATGATATGTCCCCTCTATTGGTCATTACATTTTAGTGATCACGCCAGCATGCCTCTATATATCTGGCAGGGTATATTGGGTCCTCTAGATGGGGCATATACATCGGACTCCACATTTAGCTCATGTGGTTTTATGTTGGTTATTAGTAGCTCCCTTACAGTTCATTCAGATACTATTGCATTGACCATGTAATAAGTACAATTCAGTATTCAGTCTCAACATGTTATAAACTTGGTCATTGCATTCAGTTTAGCCATGTTCAGTATTTCCAGTATCCTTATCATGTTCAGATTATATCATTGCTTTATTGCGTGTTCAGTTATGTTATTATTCAGCTTTATTCTATCATGCATGCTAAGTTCCTTTCAAGTACTGACGCATACTCTGCATTATATCTTCTGGTGATATAGGTTTAGGTCCTCAGCAGTCAAATCACGCATAGATCGATTCCCGATCTTTAGTCCAGCAGCATCAGTGGTGAGTTCTCATTCTTCTAGGATTAGTGACATGATTATCTTCTTACTTTTAATTTTTGTTTCAGTTTTTGCTAGATTTAGCTAGGGCATGTCCCAACACTTCTAGTCAGTTCAGAGGCTTATTTTATACATAGTTAGTTTCAGCTTTAGTCTTAGAGTTTGACTTTTCATTTGTACTCAAACTCTCAATTTTCATTTATTCAGATAGTATATAGGTATTACCCATCATTTCAGTTTACATGATGATTTAGCTTCTGCACAGTTTAATTGCTCCAGTTTATCTTTAGTATTCTTATGACTATGCCAGTAGGGTTAGCTTGGGGTCACTCGTGATCCTAGGTCCCGTGTCCGCATCCAGGGGGTAGCCTCGGGGCGTGACAATAAATTTGGTGGAATCATCCATCCATTGTTCTTATCTACTTCAAATGAACTAATTTACATTCTAAATTTCCTGATAGAATTACTTGAACTATCTCACTTTCTGTGGAATTCGATCCTGACTCTTAGTTGGATATGTTTATTGATGAAGAGTGCTTACTCTTTGAACTTATTTTAAGGGTAGTTTGAGCGTTATAAAAAATGGTGCCTTTATCGGGGAATGATGGTTAAGAATTCCATTTAAGAAATTAGTTTCTGAATCTGTTTAGGTATAGTACATTGTTGCTTGATGTTGTGATTTGTTGATTTGTAGGTATAAAACATGAGTGACCATAGTAATGACAATGATAGTCACTACAAGCAGAATGACAACATGAGTGATTTGAATGATATGCACATGTACATCATTCAAACAACGGGAGCCATCCGATTACCTCATGAAGCAGGGACAATAGTTTTTCATGTAATCGAAACAATGCTACAGTTGCTCCAATTGAGAGGAATGTTCTAGAGTTTAGCTCATGCAGACTCCCCATGAAAACCTTCAGAATTTCGTGGATGTATGTTGGTTGTTGGTGTTCAAGAACATCTCAGAAGAGTCTAAGGTAGAGATTATTCCCATTCTCTTTAACGGGTGAAGCTACAAGAAGGCTAGTGGAATTGCCAAATGATTCTATCACTTCTTCAGAGGAGTTGATTGAAGCCTTCTTGGAGAGATTTTTTCCTCCCTTGAAGATGGTAAAGCTTAGGGACCGGATCTAAAACTTCAAAAGAATTGGAAGTCAAACTTTACATGAGAGATAGTTATGGTTTCAGAAAATACTCTTACAATGTCCAACACATTATGTTCTAGACCATTTTCTACTGTAATACTTTTATTGTAGACTTGATTCAATCAACAAAGGCGTGGCTGATCAACTCCACACTTACGAAGAAATGCCAGACAAAACTGTTAGCGTCACACGATTGTCACGATTACATCAAAACCTGAATTGAAGGTCGTTCAAGACCAAATTTGGTATTCCTGAGCTAACCACACAGACACAATTCCATTCCAAGTGTGTTTACCAAGATAGTTGACCAAGATCAAAATTTGGGCAAAACTCAGAAGCTAAAAAGCCTAATTACACAAACTCCAAGACAAAGCCTCAACACCCGAACCGATAATCACACTATTCCAAAATAACCCTTCTAAGTTGATGGATCTGACATATTTTCAATCCGACATCAAAATGCCTGAATGTTGACTGAAGTTAACACTTCAAACCTTACACCTCCCAAATTGCAAAAACCACTCACAACTCACATAACCATCTCGGGAAATAGATCACACAACCCAACACATTACAAAAGCTATGAAGAAGCTACGAGAATGGCAAAACTATAAAAGCACACAAAAATGACCTCGAGGGTCATTATAGTTTACGAATTTTGAAATAAACATTTTTAAAAGGTAATTATCAAAGGCAAAATTATAAGACTACTTAAATTTAAAATTGTAAATGAATTGATACAATTCAACATTCAGATAAATGATTAAACTGCAATCTTAAAGCTAGGTGGAAGAAGTCGCAACATCCTTTTCTTTTTTGTCATTATTGTTTTCTCTCCTTTTTTTTTCTCACAACCAAAATTCTTTTATATTTATTTTGATACTTGATTGTTATTTTGCCGAGTGACTCATATTAACATCTTCTTTAGTTGAAACATTTCAATCAAGTTCAAGTTCAACTAGTGAGATCCTATTGGTACACTTCGGAATGCAAGAAAACGTGATGAGATATTCAAAATAAGTTTAACAATTTCTTTAATATGTCAAATATCTAATAACCAAAAGTGAAGAAGAAGACCACTATAGTTGAACCATACTAGAAACTTGTTAAAAATATGTGATGTTCTAAAGTAAGATAAACATAAGGTTTATATGAATTGTTTTATAGAGGTGGTTGATGAAACAAAACTTTATACTTCTCAATATTCCTTAGGCGATATGATAATTTCCATCATTTTCATTTCTTGTCAAAAAAATTTAGCCATAATTTACAGTATTGTCATTTAAAATATGATGAGAATTATCTGGAAGACTATGTCCACGTGTAATTTTGTTGAGATTGTGCGATATATGTGAAGATAGTCTTTCGAATAATTGTGATCATATTTTAAATGAAAATATTGTCAATTATGGTTCATCACTTTTGAAAAGATATGAAAATGATGGAAATTGTCATATCATGCAAGGAATACCGAGAAGTATAAAATTATGTTCCATCGATAACCTCTATAAGGTAATTCATAAAAACCTTACGTCAATCCTACTTTTTAATATCATATACTTTCAACGAATTTCTAGTATTGCTTGATAACATTTTGCTTCTTCTTTACTTACGGTTATTAGATATTTGAGAAATAAAATAAATTGTTAATCTTATTTTGATTATCTCATCATGTTTCCTTCCATTCTAGAGTGTACTAACAGACTCTCACTAGCTATATATAAATTTAAAAGGAATCTATCAACTAAAGAAGATTCAAATGTGAATCATTCAACAAAAGAAGATTCAAGTATCAAAACAAACAAAAAGAATGTTGGTTGTTAGAGAAAAGGAAGATAAAATTATAATAACAACAAATGAAAGGATGTTGCAACTTCTACCACTTAGCTTAAAGATTGAAATTTAATCATGTCTCTGAATGTTGAATTGTACCAACTCATTTAAAATTTCAAATTTAAGCCACCTTATAAACGTTGTCAATTACTTCTTTGGTTCTTCTTTATTAACTATCCTTTATAAATGTTTATTTAAAAATTCGTCAGCAAGTGTGTTTTCCATCCTTCTCAATGTGAGATTTATCTAGCTTAACCACTATATATATTAGCCTCTATCAATTATCGGCATACCATTATTGTTCCCTGTTGATACTCCAGACCATGGTAACACAAAAAGCTTAGAAATCTTCAGCATTTCCCTTTGACATTTGCATCATTTTGTGGCAATTACACTATTCCTACATCTCTTCAATAGACTTTTTTTATGAACAAAAGAGCTTCTCCGGTTTCCAATAGTTAATTTTTAAAATTAAAAAAATGAACATTTTAAAAGTCACCTTCTAGGTGCAATTGTACTACACGTCAACTTTTGTAGGATCGTTTCTTGTGCTTGCTAATCTGAAGAGAACAACAATATACAACAAATACAAATCATTTGCAAAAATAATATACAATAAATATAATAAAAGTACTCATACCTTTATCAATTTCCTGGAGATTATCTAGATTTTCTTCAACCCTAAAAAGTTCTTTTAATTATTCACTTCGTAGCCAATCTTGAAGACACGCTAAAAAATGCACCAATTTAGAAACAATGTACTCCTAAATGAATAAAGAAGAAATCCTCCCTTACTAAACGCAAATTCGGATGTGACACTTGAAAATGGAACAACTAATACATCAGAAGCTATCTAAGCTTGAATTGGAAATCTAGCTACTTGAAGTTTCCACCAAAGTAGGATGTTAAATTCTTTAGTGTCATCCTCAAATTCGTCACCAAAATATTTATCTAATTCTATTCAAGCAACCACACCTCCACTGACAGCTTTATAATGCTTTAGATCTTTCATGAGTGAATCTAAAAGTCCTTTACCTTTCGTACTTACCTAACTAACAGTAATTGATTCTAATTTTCAACCGATTGACGCATTTTCAATGTCTAGTGGAAGCATCCTTGTCAATAACTCAATAAAATGTTGCATACTCGCCACCTACATATCCTAAATATCCTATAATTACGATAAAAAGTGACCAATAAGTCATTCTTGACTTATCTGTTAACTTACAAAGGAAATTACAATTACATACACCACGAACCTTGTAAATCATTCTCCTTCTACTTTGTTCCTCTCTTTGTTTAATCAAAATACATTTAATTTACTTAATATTCCTAAAAGGATATCCAAAAAAATGAGAGAAAAAAAAACCCCAAACTCCAGCCTAAAACCCACTAGTAAAAAAAATCATGTTAAACTTAAAACTATGCAAAAGGGATACTGGATAGTCTTGTTTCATGTAAAATTTAAAATATAAAAGCAAAGATCATATGATGAACTTCAAGAAGACCCTAAAATTGTTTCCCAACTATGAATTCTCAAAAAGCAAAATCCACAAGAAAAAGCAAAGACATACAAGAAAAATAAGCCAAGATTTCAACCATAAGGATCAACTAAACTAAGGTTTTCCAGCTAAAACTACACTAAGCAACCCAATAATGGCCATAAGTCAACTAATGTTAAAAAACCGTAAGATAATCCTAAATTCCAACCTAAAAATACAATACTGCTCAAAATACAATTAATCTAAATGAGCCAAGTCTAAGGAAAGAGAAACTGTAACCTACTTCGAGGTCGAAATGCAAATCAACAGCAACTCGGGTGCTTTTTCCTTTTAAAGGGCCTTAGAGTGATGTAAAGCTATCAATAACGCCACGAGAACACAAAAACAAGCAAAACAATACCTAAATAGATAAAGGAAATCATAAATGGAAAGAAATCCAAAAAATATGGGACCCGCGCACAGAGTTACAAAATCTGCACCATCATGAGGTCCCAAATTTCTCAAAGAAGTTGTGCCCCGAAAATGGCACAATACAATCTGCAATCGAACCAAAATAATACCCCCATAAATTTAGCTCAAAATGAATCAACAATGGAGAATTAAGGAAGAATTTGCATATATAAACACGGAAAATGGAAGATTTATCGCTCCCGAATTTTTCCCATGTAACTCCCCGATCAATTCCAGCAAGAAACACTCAAATCCTTCAAAACAATCTCTCTAAATCACCCATACACCAAGTTAAAAATGATGCATGTAAATTGAAAAATGGGTCTTTTAAAACACCAACTACTAGTTAACTGGCCTTCGCGAACGTGGAGACCACATGCGATCATGTAGGTCAGCCGAGTTAACCCTCCACAAATCAGCACGAGGCTTGCAAACATAGAGGCTAGCCCAGTCAACCCTTCGTTAATGCAACCAAGGTACAATGAACGTGAAGGGGGCTACCCTTTGCGAATGCGGTGAGACCCATACGAATGCAGAGGCTTAGGCACTTAATCTCCATGAACGCGACACCAACAACACTACATTAGAAGTTCCACAAGGAAGCCAAAGTCTTCCGTTTGGGGATTGAAATTCGTTCGGAATACCGCCAATGCAAGCAAACTACGCTACCTGGTTGGAAACAACATTCCAAACTAAAGCAAAATCGATGAAACAACCAACAGAGGTCATTTGGTCAAAATTTTGACCAAAGACTACACTTATAAAGAAATGCCAAGCAAAACTCTAGGCACCACAAGGTCATCACGATTACATCAAAAACTGAACCAAAGGTCGTTCTAGGCCAAACTCGGCATTCCAGAGCTAACCGCGCTAACATAATTCCATTCTAGTGTATTTACCAAGAAAGTTGACCAAGGTCAAACTTTGGGCAAAATTTATAAGCTAAAACGCCTAATTATAGCAATTTCAAATGGAAGCCTTGACACCCGAGCTGATCATCATACTAGAGAAAAATTACCCTTCCAAAGCTGATGGAACTAACATAATTTCAACCCGACATAAAAATATCACTATGTTGACTAAATTCAACTCTTTCATACATTAAGCCTCTCAAATGGACAAAACTACTCAAAACTACACAAAAATGAACTTGAGGGTCATTACAGTTTACGAATTTTGAAATAAACCTTTATAAAAGGTAATTAACAAAGGCAAACCAAATAAGTGATTGATGAAGTTTATAAAATGACTTAAATTTTAAATTTTAAATGATTTGATACTATTCAAAATTCAAATAAATGATTGAAAGGCAATGTTGAAGATAGGTTGAAGAAGTTGCAACACCCTTTTCTTTTTTGTCGTTATTGTTTTCACTCCTTTTATTCTCAAAACTAACATTCTTTTTATTTGTTTTGATACTTGAGTATTCTTTTGCTGAATGATTCATATTTAGATCTTCTATAGTCGAAAGATTCCAATGAAATGAAGCTTCAATTAGTGAGAGCCTATTAGTACCCTTTGGAATGCAAGAAAACATGACGAGATTTTAAAAATAATTTTACCAATTTCTTTTATTTTTCAAATATCAAATAACCAAAAGTGAAGAAGAAGAAAACTAAAGTTGAACGATACTAAAAACTTGTTAAAAATATTTGATGTTCTAAAGTAAGATAAACATAATGTTTATATGAATTGTCTTATAGAGGTTATCGATGGAACAAAATTTTATTTTTCTTGATATTCCATACGTGATATGATAATTTCCATAATTTTCGTATCTTGTCAAAAAATTTGAGCCATAATTGACAATATTGTCATTTAAATATGATCAGAATTATTCGAAAGATTATCTTCACACGTAACTTGGTTGAGATTTTGTGATATATATGAAAATAGTCTTTCGAATACTACAAATCATATTTTAAATGAAAATATTGTCAATTATGGTTCAAAATTTTTGACAAGATATGAAAATGATGGAAATTATCGTATCATGCAAGGAATAGCGAGAAGTATAAAATTGTGTTCCATCGATGACCTCTATAAGGTAATTCATATAAACCTTATGTCTATCCTACTTTATAATATCATATATTTTCAACAAATTTCTAGTATCGTTCGATAATAGTTTGCTTCTTGTTTACTTTTGGTTAGTATGTATGTTACAAACAAAATAAATTATTTAATCTTATTTTGATTATCTCGTCATGTTTCCTTCCACTCTACAGTGTATTAACAGGCTCTCACAAGTTGAAGCTGAATTTAATTGGAATCTATCAACTAAAGAAGATTCAAGTATGAATCTTTCGATAAAAAAAGATTCAAGTATCAAAACAAAAAAAAATATTGGTCGTAATAGAAAAGGAAGATAAAATAATAAAGAAACAAATAAAAGGATGTTGCAACTTCTTCTACTTAGCTTAAAGATTGCATTTTAATCATTTCTCTTTATGTTGAATTGTATCACTTCACTAACAATTTTAAATTTAAGTCACCTTATAAACTCTTGTCAATTACTTCTTTGGTTCGTCTTTATTAACTACCATTTATAAAGGTTTATTTCAAAATTCATCTGCAAGAATAGTATGATCTATCCAAGTGTGTTTCCTATCCTTCTCAATGTGAGATATACTTAACCACTATATCTATTAACCTCTATCAATTCATGTGTTATATGTAACCCTAAAAGCTTAGAAATCTTTAGCATTTCCTTTTGACATTTACGTCATTTTGTGGCCATTAAATTGTTCCTACATTTCTTCAACTGACTTTTTACATAACCCAGGAGCTTCTCGATTATCCAATAGTCTAATTTTTTAAAAACTCAACTTGTAAAAGTAGTTCTAGGTACAACTGTACTGCACGTCAACTATGGTAGGATCTTTTCCCGTTCTAGCTAAATTTGAAGAGAACCACAATATACAACAAATATAAATTATTTGCAAAAACAATATGCAATAAATATAATAAAGTTCTAATACTTTTTTTAGTTTTCTTGAGATTATCCAAATCTTCTTAAACACTAATAAGTTGCTTTGATTATTCACTTTGTAGCCATTCTTGAAGAAAAACTAAAGCATGCACCTATTTCAGAACAATGAAGTCCTAAATAAATCAAGAAGACTTCCTCCTATACTAAATACAGATTCAGATGCAACACTTAAAAACTGAACAACTAATATATCACAAGTTATTTAAGCTTGAATTAGAAATATAACTTTGTGCATTTTCCACCAAAGTGGGATGTTAAATTCTTTAGTGTCATCCTCAATTTATTCACCAAAATATTTATCTAATACTATTCAAGCATCCACATCTCCACTGATAGCTCAATATTGCTTTAGATCTTTCATCAGTGAATCTTAAAGTCCTTTACCTTGGGTACTTACCTGACTACCAGTAATTGATTTTGATTTTCAACGGATTGACCCATTTTCAATGTCCAATGGAAGCATCTTTGTCAATAACTCAATAAATTATTGTATATATTTAAGGTACATATCGTCAATATCCTATTATTACAACATAAAGTACCTATATAGTCACTCTTGACTTATCTTCTATGTTACAAAGGAAACTATAGTTATATATACCATGATCATTTTCTTTCTACTATATTCCTCTCTTTGTTTAATCAAAACAAAATTCATTTCATTTTTATATAATTCAATGAAGAAGAAGAAGAAGAAGAAGAAACGTAGAAACTCAAACTATATATTCATATACTTAATAATCATAAAACGATATCCAAAAAAAATGAAAAAAGACAATTCAGAATCCCACCCTCAACCCACTTGTAACACCTGTATTCGAAACAAACCAAAAATGCAAATTTTGAAAAGTTGCAGGTGCAACCCATGGTTGCCACCCATGGACCGTAGCTCAGACCACGGCCCGTGCTGGTGGTCCGTAGTTCACCACTTCAACCCCTCACCAAATCCAGCTCAGAAAATGGGCTAAGACTCGACCCACGGACAAACCCACAGTTCGTAGGCCAGACCACTCTCTGTGGTCGGTGTTCGTGAATCGAGGGCCTCTTTACCCATCCTCTGATGTGAACGACAGCCAACCAGCACAGACTATCGTTCGATCCAAGGTCCGTAGGTCTGATCGTTGGTGAAGGTCAGCAACCAGTTAGGGGGGAATTATTGTTTAGGTCAACTTCATATGGTCTTCACTCTTAGAATAACAGGAATTAGGTGTCCCTTAACTTACTATATGATAGATAATTTAATTTTCTTTCCAACGCCACTGAGTTTGCTCAAATCCGACCTCCGAGTAAAAAGTTATCCTCATTTTAGTGAAGCCTAGTCGGGTAGACTTGACCTACGACCCCAATATGTGGACCGTAGGTTGACCTATGGCCCGTAGGTCCCGCCCGTTGGTCACTATGACAATAATTAAGTCAGGGGTCTTTTTGTCTTTTCCTATTTTGTTTAACCCCTAAGCTATGTCGTCTAGACCCTAAATTATGAGGTTTTAGTCAGTTTAAGCAACATTAGTGGTGAGTCCTCATTCTTCGAGGACCAGTGACATGTTTTTCTTTTCAATATTTTTAGTCCTTTAGTTTTAGTTTTGCTAGATCTAGTTAGGGCATGTCCTAACATTTCTAGTCAGTTTAGAGGCTTATTTCAGACATAGTTAGATTCAGCTTAGAATTGAGTTAATATCTTCTTTGTATTAAACTAATCAGTTTTCATATATCTCAGGTATAGTATATAGGTATTCCCTATTTTTTTCATTTTATTTATGACTATAGCTTCCACACCAGTTTATTATGTTTAGTATGCTAATGATCATGCCAGCTGGGTTAGCTTAGGATCACTTGTGGTCCTAGGTCCCGTGTTCGCGTCTTGGGGGTAGTCTCGGGGAGTGACAAACTTGGTATCAAAGCATTAGGTTTAAGAGTCCTAGGATGTCTGAAAAGCCGCACTAAGTAGTGTCATTTTCATGGGTGTGAAGTGCACCATATTTTATGAGAGGTAGGCTACATAGTGATTTAGGAAAACTTCACTTTCTTGATATTGTTCTCGTGCATAAGGTAAGATCTCTTTTTAATCCATCGTTACGCGCTTAAGATCATGCCTCCTCGTAGGACTTACATAAGGAATGCTAATGCACGCAATGCTAATGCAGTTCCTCTAGTCCTAGACCATGAGGTTTCGAACGCAGAGTTTCAAAATGCGATTCAGCTTTTGGCTCAAAGTATGACAAACCAGAACAATCAGCAGGTTCCAGTTCCTACTAATAGAAATTGTGGATCAATGGCAGCTAGAGTTCGAGATTTTGTTAGGATGATTTCGCTTGAGTTTTTAGGGTCCCAATTTGGTGAGGACCCACAAAACTTCATTGATAATGTTAAGAAAATCATTGGAGTGATGGAATTGACTAGTAATGATAGGGTTGAGTTGGCATCCTACCATCTTAGGGATGTGGCTCACATATGGTTCACTTAGTGGAAAGACAACAGGGGATACTTTGTCTTTTGTAAGTCCATTTATAGCAGTAATCTTAGGTGTCAGTCCAGAAACTCTATCAGAACCCTTCTCAGTCTCTACTCCAGTCTGTGACCCAGTTATAGCTAGATGGGTATACATAAATTTCCCTGTCACAGTCTCTCAGAAAGTCACCTCAGCAGATCTTGTAGAGTTAGAAATGGTAGACTTCGATATCATTCTAGGCATGGATTGGTTACATTCATGTTATGCCTCAATCAATTGTAGAACTAGGATTGTTCGTTTCCAGTTTCCACACGAACTAATCCTAAAATACAAGGGTAATAGCTTAGTGGCTATGGTTCAATTCATTTCTTACCTTAAGGACAAAAAGATGATCTCTAAGGGTTATGTCTATCATCTAGTTCGGGTTAACGATTCAAGCTCCGAAACCCCAACTGTTAAGTCAGTTCCTGTATTTTATGAGTTCCCAGAAGTGTTTCCAGAAGATCGTCCTGGAGTTCCTCTCGAAAAGGAAATTGACTTTGGAATTGATCTCCTTCCAGATACCTAGCCTATATGTATGCCTCCTTACAAAATGTCTCCATTTGAGCTTAAGGAACTGAAAGATCAATTGAAAGACCTTCTAGATAAGGGCTTCATCAGACCTAGTATTTACCCAGTGTTGTTCGTAAAAGAGAAAGATGGTTCTCAGAATGTGCATTGACTATAGACAGTTGAACAAGGTCATAATCAAGAATAAGTACCTTATCCCCAGGATTGATGACTTGTTTGACAACCTCGAGGGTGCTAGTCATTTCTTAAATATAGACCTCAGATCCGGTTGTCATCAGCTTAGAGTCAGAGATAGTGACATTCCAAAGATAGCCTTCAGAACTCGATATGGTCATTATGAATTTGTAGTAATGTCATTTGGACTAGCCAATGCTCCTGCAACTTTCATGGATCTGATGAACAAAGTGTTCAAGAAGTATTTGTAATTGTTCGTTATCGTCTTTATTGATGATATCCTCATTTACTCTAGGAATGAGGAAGAAGATGCAAATCATTTGAGGGTTGTCCTGCAAACTCTTAAATATCGCCAGTTATTCGCTAAGTTCAGTAAGTGTGAGTTTTGGTTGCAGTCGATTGCTTTCCTTGGGCATATTATGTCTAGCGAAGGGATCAAAGTGGATTCTCAAAATATAGAAGCAGTGAAACAGTGGCCCAGACCTACCTCTCCGGCAGATATCAGAAGTTTCTTGGGTCTAGCGGGTTATTACAGAAGGTTTGTGGAAGGATTTTTGTCCATAGCCTCTCCATTGACTAAGTTGACTTAGAAAAAGGTGAAGTTTCAATGGTCAGATAAATGTGAGAAAAGCTTCGCAGAACTGAAAACCAAGGTTGACTACAACTCCTATTTTGACTCTACTAGAGAGTTCAAATGGCTATGTTATATATTGTGATGCATCCAGATTTGGAAGATTTGGAGACACTACTTGTATGATGTTCACGTAGATGTGTTCATTGACCATAAGAGTCTTCAATATGTGTTCACCGAGAAAGAGTTGAATCTTCGCCAGAGGAGATAGCTTGAGTTCCTTAAGGATTATGATATGAGTGTGCATTACAATCCTGGTAAGGAGAATGTAGTAGCTGATGCTCTTAGATGACTAACTATGGGTAGTGTAGCCCATGTTAAGAAAGAAAGGAAAGAACTAGCAAAGGATGTTCACAGGCTTGCTCAATTGGGAGTTCGCCTTATGAGCATATCAAATAATAGTGTCACAGTTCAGAATGGGTCAGAATCTTCTTTGGTAGTAGAGGTTAAGGAAAGCAAGACAGTGATCCAATCTTGCTTGAGCTTAAGGGTGGAGTCCACAATCAGAGAGTGGAGGTTTTCTCCCAAAGAGGAAATGGTGTACTTCGATATCAAGGTAGATTGTGTGTTCCTGATGTGGGTTAATTGAGACAGTATATTTTTGCAGAAGCCTATAACTCCAGATATTCTATTCATCCAGGTGCCACTAAGATGTACCGCGATCTGTGGGGAGTCTATTGGTAGAATGGTATGAAAAAAGATATAGCATATTTTGTGGCTAAGTGCCCAAATTGCCAGCAAGTAAAGGTAGAACATCAAAAACTAGGAGGTATGAGTTAATAGATTGACATTCCTACTTGGAAGTGGGAAGTGATCAACATTGACTTCATCACAGGTTTACCTTATTCTAACAGATATCATGACTCCATTTAGGTGATTGCTGACAGAGTTACTAAGTCTTCTAACTTTTTGGCAGTCAAGATTATAGATTCGGCGGATGACTACGCCAAACTTTACATTAATGAGATTGTGAGGTTGCATGGGGTTCCTTTTTGTATCATCTCAAATAGAGGTCATCAGTTTACCTCCCATTCCTGGAAGTCATTTCAGAAAGGTCTTGGTACTCAGGTTAATCTTAGCACAACATTTCATCCCCAGACGGATGGTCAGGTGGAGCGTACCATTCAGACCTTAGAGGACATGTTGAGAACTTCTGTGATCGATTTCAAGGGGAGTTGGGATGATCACCTTCCTCTGATTGAGTTCGCCAATAATAATATTTACCATTCCAGCATACATAAGGCCCCTTCTGAGGCATTCTATGGGTGTAGATGTTGATATCTAGTTGGTTGGCTTGAAGTTGGTGAAGCAGCCTTGATAGGACCAGATTCAGTCCATGATGCTATTGAGAAAGTGTAACTAATAAGAGATAGACTTAAGACTGCCTAGAGTCTCCAGAAGTCTTATGCAGATGTGAGAAGAAGGGAATTAGAGTTCCAAGTTGATGAGTGGGTTTTCCTGAAAGATTCACCTATGAAAAGGGTGATGAGATTTGGTAAGAAAGGGAAGCTCAGTCCTAGATATGTAGGCCTTTACAAGATTCTGAAGAGGATTAGTAAAGTGGCTTATAAGTTAGAGTTGCCAGGAGAATTAGCAGCAGTGCATCTAGTTTTTCATATTTCACTTTTGAAGAAGTGTGTCGGTGATCCAACATCCATAGTGCCATTAGAAAGTGTAGCCATGAAAGATAGTCTCTTGTATGAGGATGTACCAGTTGATATTCTCGATCGTCAGGTTAGAAATTTGAGAAACAAAAAAGTCGCTTCAGTCAAGGTTTTGAGGAGGAGTCAGTCCGTAGAGGGAGTTACTTGGGAAACAAAAGTAGCCATGAAGTCCAAGTATCCTCACCTCTTTTTTTCCGATTCCATTCCAGCCTGAGGTAATAGTTCATCTTCAGTTTTTCAGTCATTCATGCACTAATTCAGTCTTAATATTTTGTTCCTTTAGTCAGCCTTGCATTTTCAGCGTATTTGCATGTTCTTGGAACTGAGTTCAGTCAGAAATCAGTTTCTAGTACTTAGTGGTAGGGACTGCAGCTTCTTCCTTCCATACTCAGCTAGTTTAGTCTTCATTCGAGGATGAATGGTCCCAAGGGGGAGATAATGTAACACCCCATATCCGAAACAGACCAAAAATACAGATTTTGAGAAGTTGCAGCTGCAACCCACGATTGCCACCCACAGACCGTAGGTCAGACCACGGCCTGTGCTGGTGGTCTGTGGTTCACCACTGCAACCCCTCTCCAAACCTAGCTCAGAAAATCATCTAAGTGTCGACCCACGGACAGAACCACGGTCTGTAGGCCAGACCACGATCCGTGGTCTGTGTTCGTGGATCGAGGGCCCCTTTACCCAGCCTCTGACATGAACGATGGCCGACTAGCATCGACCGTCATTCGATCCACGGTCCGTAGGTCTGATCGTTGTTGTAGGTCAGCAGCCAGTTATGGGAAAATTGCTGATTGGGTAAACTTCAAATGGTCATCACTCTTATAACAAAGGAATTAGGTGTCCCATGACCAACTATATGATGGATAATTAGATTCTCTTTCCAACACCACTGAGTTTTCTAAAATCCGACCTACGAGTAAAAAGTTATGCTAGCTTTATTGAAGCCCTGTCGAGCAGACTTAACCTATGACCCCATTCTATGGACCGTAAGTTGACCTACGGCCCGTAGGCCCCATCCGTTGGCCACCCAGAGAGAAGTTAAGTCAGGGGTCTTTTGGTCTTTTCCTATTTCATTTAACCCCTAAGCTATGTCACCTAGACCCTAAATTATGAGGTTTTAGTCAGTTTAAGCCTAGAAACATAACTAGAACTTACCTAAGTCAAATCATTAATCAAAACTTAGAAAAATTAGAGCGTAAAAGGAGAAGAGAAGTCAAGAACCCTAGTTCAAGAACACAGCAAGGTTCCATCAGTTCCAGCCCCGAAATCTAAAGATTTCTCCGTGGAATTCGTCCCCAGGTATGTGGGATTTCACTAGTAGGTTCCTTTCACCCATTAGGTCTCTGATTTTCAGTCAGTTTCTTGGTTCCCTTATTATTACTAAACCTAGGATTTCTTGAATGTTAGAATTATTAGGTTCTTAGCTATTAGAATGATCCAAATCAGATTAGTATGTTAATATTCAGTTTATTGCATGAATTCCAGAACCCTAGCTATATATTTCTTTAGTTCTTGAATTACACATGCTAGGTAAGATATTTTACTTATTCAGTTATACATGCCTTGGTTATTAACGCATCAATATCAGTTTAATTGTTGCATACTCAGTTTGCATGTTCAGTTTGATCTATCCAATACCTTACATAAATTCATTCATAATGTGTTAATTAGTTACTCCATTGGGAGTAGTATAATACCGAGTTGGACTAGGGTTCAGTGTACCCAACTAGTCCTAGAACTACTAGCCACGTAGATTGAAAGTCCCCTCTGTGGGAATCATTTCTGAGATCACGCTAGCATGCCTCTATTCCTCTTGCAGGTTATATTGGGTCCTCTCGATGCGGCGTATACATTAGACTCCTCATTTAGCTCATGTGGTTTTACTATCGGTTATTAGTAGCTCCCACAGTTTAGTTAGATTCTATTGCATTGACCATTTATCAGTATATCCAATATTCAGTCTCAACATGTTATAAATTAGTCACTTCATTCAGTTAGCTCAGTATTCAGTATCTATATCATGTTCAGATTATATCATTGATTATTTTCTTTGTTCAGTTGTATGTTATTTCGGCTTTATTTTATCATGCATGCTCAGTACCTTTCAAGTACTGATGCGTACTCTGCGCTACATCTTCTCGTGATGTAGGTTCTGGTTCTCAGCATCGAGATCACGCTTAGATCACTTCTTGATGGTTAGTTCAGCAGCATCAGTGGAGAGTCCTCATTCTTCGAGGACAAGTGACATGTTTATCTTTCAGTACTTTTAGTCCTTTAGTTTCAGTTTTGCTGGATCTAGTTAGGGCATGTCCTAACATTTCTAGTCAGTTTAGAGGCTTATTTCAGACATAGTTAGATTCAGCTTAGAATTGAATTAATATCATCTTTGTATTAAACTCATCAGTTTTCATATATCTCAGTTATAGTATATGGGTATTCCTCATTTTTTTTTCATTTTATTTATGATTATAGCATTCGCATCAGTTTATTATCTTTAGTATGATCATGTCAGCAGACAGTAGGGTTAACTTTGGATCACTTGTAATCCTAGCTCATATGTCCTCGTCTCGGAGTTAGTCTCGGGGCGTGACACCACTGGTCAAAAAAAAAATATCTAGTTAAATTTACAACTATGTAAAAGGGATACTAGATAGTCTTGTTTCATGTAAAATGCAAATTATAGAAGTAAAGATCATATGATGAACTTCAGGAAGACACAAGAAACTGTTACCCAACTTTTAATTCTCAAGAAAATAAAAGAAGCAAGAAAAACGCCAAGACAAACAAAAAAATGAGCCAAGATTTAAATTTTTTCGGTTTTCTTTACCTCTTTGCGATCATCTATTATGCAGAAATTGAAGAGTGAGAAAATATTTGTTAAATAAAATGAAAAAAACAACTATTGAGAAAGATAAGGATCATCCATTTTCCATATTTTCTGGAGTAAGATTGTTGTGCATCAGAAGTTTAATTTTTTTTAAAAATCTAACCTTGTAAAAGTCACCTTCTATGTACAATTTTACTACACGTCAACTACATTAGGATCTTTTCCCGTGCTAGCTAAATCTGTAGAGAATAACAATATACAACAAATATAAATCATTTGTAACAACAATACACAAAAGCTATAACAAAAGTACTAATAATCTTTTCAATTTGTTCGAGATTATCCCGCTCTTCTTAAACACTAACTTAAAACGAGTTAAATAATAAATGTAAAAGACAAAGTTATTTGAAATATGAATTACCTAAAAATAATAGCAATGTAATGATAACCAAAGTAAATT
This sequence comes from Solanum gracilifrons, assembly GCA_029582605.1. NCBI lineage: Eukaryota > Viridiplantae > Streptophyta > Magnoliopsida > Solanales > Solanaceae > Solanum > Solanum gracilifrons. The sequence goes on along the minus strand of JAJOOH010000428.1, from coordinate 33,723 downwards.
TATTATCTAACACTTAAAGTTAAACATAGAGGTAAAGAATTAATGCAAAATAGTTCTTAACAATAATCACTAAAAGTAAATTTATTATGTAATACTTAAAGTCAAATAGAGAAGTAAAGAGTTAATGAAAATTAGTTATTAGCAACAATCACTAACAATGGAAAATTAATAATCAAACAAAGTAGGTAAACAAAGGTGGGAAAAAGACATGAACTGCCATCAAAATTAACCCAAACTAACCATAATAATAAATCATTATCTAATGAACAAAAAGGTTGCCTGGAAAAGTTCACCATCACAGGAGAACAACCAAAACACAACAACCATCTAAACTAAAATTATCAACACTAAAAAAAATGTCATAATACTTAATCAAACTTCTAAAAAAAATATAACTTGTTGAGTTTTAACTTTTCTATCCAGATCTAAAGAGTAGATTAAAGCTATACTAAAATAACAACAACCTCACTAAAATTAAACAACACTGCCAAAGATGTTGGCAAAAGAGATGAACGACTACTCGAATAAGATGTTAACATAGAGAAACTGATCTTTTCTATTGCTTTTCGAAAACAACGATACAAGTCTTTAAATAGAACTTGGAAACAAACAAACCGAGAGAAAAGAATAGGGCACTAGTTTAGCACTAAGCCATTACCTGTTAACTGACTAACATCAACTAATTCGGACTCCTAGAGCTAGTTAACAGGAAACATAAAAGACTCCTAAAAGTACTTCAACTAATAGCACTAAACTTTTGAATCAATTAACTAACAAAAGACATTCTCACAAATAAAAAGAAGATCAAAATAGACTTGAAACCAAAACAGATGACGTTAGAGTAGCAAATCTCACCAAAAATGGAAGGTTGACGAAGACGCGGTTCATTCTTGTTAATTGTTGTTGACCAAAATTCCTGAAAATGGAAAAAAAAACATAAAAGGGGAGTGAGTAAGATAGTTGTTTGTTGGTTGCACGAGCTTGAGCTTGTTGGTCGCAATTTTGAGCACCAACGAAGTGGAGCAACGAAGTTTTTCTGGTGATATCTGGTGGTTTGTTTGTCATTAACTGAAGTGGCAAAGAGGTCGGACTAGGGTTTTGGTGGTGAGATTTGGGGGTTCGTTTTTCGTCCACTGAAGTGGGGGTTTTGGTTGTGAGATGGGGGTTTGTTTGTGTTCACTGGAGTGGTGAAGAGGATGGAGGGGGGTTTTGGTTGTGAGATCTGGCGATTCCTTTGTGTGCACCAGAGTGGTGAAGAGGATAGGATGGGGTTTTGGTGGTGAGATCTGGTGGTTTATTTCCCATTCGCTGGAGTGGCAAAGAGGATGGAGTGGGGTTTTCGTTTCAGGCGGTGTGGTTGTAGGCGGAGCTACTGTTGGTTGTTGTTTGGTGCTCCAGTTCATCGGAGGGTGGATCTCCTCATGGATAGCAGCGTGAGAAAGGAGAAAGAAGGGTAAGGCAATGGTTTTGGGTCTGGTTGGAGCTTTGAGATCATTTGGTTATCGTGTTTTGCCAAAACTTGGAGCTCACCTATGAGTTCTTTTATCGGTGAGAGGTTGTGGTGAGAGAGAAAGCTAGAGTGTGGTTGGTGGTGGAGGTTTTCTAGTGATTTGGTGGTGTCTTGTTTGTTGTCTTCTACAGTAGTAAGGAGAGAAGACGAGTAGTGGTTTGAGTTGTTTCACAGAACAATGGTGGAGTTGAGATCTAGACATGGAGGGGAAAACTTTTTTCAGGACTCTCCCCTTTAGAAATTCTTCCCCCACATCCCCCCCCCCCCCCAATACCTAAAAATATTCATCACTTCTTTAGTGCATGATTAAGTAAAGCATTATAAAAGCAATCAAAATTATTGACTATTAAAATTGTGCTAAAAACAATATGATAAATAAATGTTTATATATGTAATTCATTAGTTTTATTTAATGAATTAATAGATTGTGCTCAAATAAATATAATTAATAGCATATAAAAATATAATTTAATGAAAAATGATGGTTTAGAAAAAGTAAACAATATTTCGTATTCTACGCACTGTGAAAAAATATATTAATAATTCAAAATAAACTAATAAAAATCATAATATTTTTAAAATAAGTATAATTATCAATAACTGTATAAAGTTGTAGAAAATATATTTTGAACTACTTAAAAAATAAAAATTTAAACTATTAACTTTAAAAATGTCAGTCCAAAATTGAATGTCAACAACAATCAATTGATTCAAATAAATAACGATCGCACAAATTACAAAAAAATGAATATTTGATGTCACATAAACTAATCCAGATATTTTTGAAGTAAGAAGAAAATCGATTTTAAGAAATTTGGTAATTCTTTTCATGTGCACCCGATCGCTACTCACTAGTTCACCTGCAATGATTTCAACTTTAATAAAAGAACTCTCAAAGTGATGTCTCAGGCCAATTTCGCGAGAAGCATAATTTGAAAATGTTTTCTCGAACTCAACAACTCTACTTAACATCAGGTAAAGCATAAAGATTTTTGCAATTGAGTTGTTCATCATCACAACTTTCTTGAAACCTTTTAAACCTTGCAGGAGACTTCCTAACATATTGCACAACATGTCTAACACGTTAAATAAAATAATAATTTTCTTTTAAATTATCCTGAACGATAAGATTCACAATGTGAGCCATACACCTCACTTGAATGTGATTACTGTTCATCAAATCAGTTTCCATCTTAGTCAATAGCTTAGAAAATTCTTTTACAATCACATTGATTGAGCTGACATTATCAACTGTGACAATGAAGATTTGATTTATCCTTCACTTACGTAAGAACCTAACAAATTAAGTATTTTTTTATGCATATTTCATTCACTATCAATCCAATGGTCAGTGATACACATGTAATTAATTCGTTGTACAAAAGTCCAAGTGTCGGTGAGGATATAGATTCTTTGTTTTGTTTCCATAAATTACTTCCTTAATTTTGTTTTTCTTTATTAAAAAGACAAACAAACTACATGAAGGGATCCAGAAATGAGGTTGCACCATTTCATAAACTCTTAAACCTTCTTTCTCAACAAAGCTAAAAGGAAGTCCATCAACTATTATAATATGATATAAAACTTCTCTACACTCTTCTTGATTAAATTGTCAAGAGACAACAATTACTTCACCTTGACTATTCCCTGGAATAGCTTTAAAGGCTATATTTGACTATCTTTTATCTACACTAGAAGGACATTTGGGACACGTCAATATATGATCAAGAAGAGTAGACGTACAATTTCTCGTCTTAAAAGAATACTTATGAGAGCAATGGTCACATTATGGTTGTACCTTCAGAAGTAACAATTTCTATAAAATGATCCCACATAACATATCTTTTTTTCTTTTCTGTATCAATAGTTGACGCCATTGTTTTAGATTGACTTTATGTATTTGATTCCTCACTTTCACCCATCACCTTATCGTTTGTTTGTCTTCAGCCATGCTATGACTTTGATTTTGAGTAACTATGCTATGAATAATAGATTCAAAAAATTATCAAAAAAAAAACAGAAGTCACAAACAACATGAAAATCAACAACATAATACAACAACAATGAAAAAGAGGGCAATTTGTCTTAAGAAAATAGTAACCCATCAAAACATAAGCTAAAAATTTCTCGATTTATGAAGTTTGAGATAAACATTTGAGTCAATACTTGCATACTAAAATAGATTCAAGACTCAGAAAACACATGCCCTGCATAATGAAATAATTAGACTAAGATAACATATGTAGTACACTACACTCACATACCTAAATTGCATACACATTATTATTCAAATGGAGAAACAGAAAAAAAACTAAGTAAAAAAGGGAGAAAAAGTAAAAAAGAAACACATTAAGAAGGAAGGTAAATAGATAAACAAAAAGAGAGATGGAGACTTTACTCAGTACCTACCAACGAGAAAGAAAGATTAATCAAATAAACTTGAGATCTGAGATGCAACTGAGCAGTGATTAGCAAGAAGAATTGAAGAGACGAAGATACCTACATATGGCTTTACAGTTTACACCTTAACCACTTTTAAACTTTGGTGAATTTTTTAGTTTTCTGGCTTGCTCACTAGTTTATAAGGCAAAATATATAATTACAGAAAAGTAAATAGGTTTTCCTGGCTTTATGGCTTTAACCTTTAGAAGTTAGGACTTAACATTTAGTAGTCAGGACTAACAAAGGAAAAATACATATAGTTACTCTTATATATCTGGGCAAAATATTAGATGAGGTTAATATACCTCAAAATGTAAATATGGTAACTCGTAACTAGTTAACGATTTATCCAATCAGGAAATTGAATAATCCGCCTCACACCTATAAGACGTTAATTATAAAACTTTAATACGTTCCCAAACCGTTTATTCTATAATCCAATACCAATAGGTCAATAAGTCAATTTTATGGTTGGCTTATCAATTACGGTTCGATTTTGAACACCCCTACTTCTCGATAGTCCTTGCTTGATCTGATAATTTCCATCCTTTTCATCTCTTGTCAAAAGTTTTGAGACATAGTTAACAATATAGTCATTTAAAATATTTCATGAGCTCTCCATGATTCTACCTATGGAGGAGGAGAGGGGTCAGTGCTTTATTCGTGGGTTGAGACTACAATCGCGAGTTGAGACTCAGTCTACGCGCGGTCTCAGCGGGTCACTCCTTTCTAGATGTTGTTAATCATGCCTGCACTATTGAGAAACTCTATCGTGAGGTGTAATATGATAGCGACAAGAGGGCTAGACTTGAGGGCAGCTACAGCAGGTCCCGTTCCAAGGAGAGGGATTCCTATAATAGCCCAGGAAGCGGTTTCAGCAAGGTCAGCCAAGTCGGCATATTCAGGCCTCATTAGAGAGTTTAGAGAGTGATAAGTATAGCTAGAGTGAGTTTGGCTCTAGTTAGAGTCGTGGATCCCAAGCTAGTATTTCAAGGCTTGGTGGTCGTTCTTTTAGGACAAGATCATGTTCACATTATTTTAAAGGTGGACAACTTGATCATTGGTCCAAAGATTTTCCCATGCATAGGTGGATTGCTCCAGCTCTACCAGCTAGACTAGCAGCACCTTTTGCTAGGGGTCGAGGTTAGGGTCAGGACCGTCGTGGTGGACAGAAGGATATTCAGGGTCGTTCCTGGGGAGGTACGTTAGGTAGTAGAACTAATTGCCAGGGCAGATGTGGACAGGGCTATTTCTATGTAGCTCCAGTGAGGGTGGAGATTGAGGGATCAAATGATGTGATCACAAGTATGATTCTTTTGTACCATCAGTCTGTTCTACGCTCTACCTATTATTATGTATCTGCTTTGACCTCTGCTTTTGTCTAGATTCTATCTTATGATATTGTTTTTACCTTTCTAGCTCATTCGTTCTATAATGCCTACTAAGTACCTTTTTTTTGTACGTATGCTACATTATGCAACTTCTCGTGATATAGATCCTAGTACCAGCTACCAGCACTGATCATTCGTGCCATTTTTACAGCTTGTGGATATCGAAGACGAGGGTTAGAACTTGGCATCCTGGATCAACATGTCTTCTTTTGTATATATGTTAACTTGTCTATTGCCTTTGAGACAACTTATTGTTGTCCACTGGTACGAGTCGACTCACTTATTGGTGAATTTTAGTGGGTGTCATCATGACTTGGGAAGTTGGTTCGTGACAGATTGCATGATACATGTGAAACAAATTATATGTTAAAAAAATTGAACTCGAGCTTCAATCTAATGACTACAATTTAGGTTACTACTATTTTGTGTGCCATTTAGGTCTAAGGATTTCAATTTCCTTGGGCTTGTTGATTTAAAATTTCTTCAGTACCATGGGTGTGTTCTTCTTGTTGTTTATTAGGTAGTTCCTCCTCGAAAGAATCACTTTGGTCATCTCTTGTGTTGATTTTCTTGGATTCTTTAAATTTATCATTTTACAACTCCTATAAATCCACTTTGTTTCTTTATAAATGACAGAAATAAAAAATAAAATATTGTGGAATACAATGAACGTGCTCATTAAAAGAATCATATAAATATGCATAACTGTTCCTCAATTACCTTGCAAGAATTAATATTTTTGTCCATCTAGGTACGATTATACTTATTCAATGGGATATGTTCACCAGACTCCCAACTCACCTGAAAACCATGAATGACAAAATGAGAAAAAATAAACTAATTAATTGTATAAGTCAATTATAATATGTAGAATTTGTAAATAAATTACACACTAAGAGTAACTTTTTGCTTTTGTTTATTGGATAGTGTCTTCTTAAGAGGGCCCTCTTGGTCTTTTTTTGTTTTCCCTTCAATGTGTACTTTTAGTGATAGATACATAATTATAAACTGTCTTATGTGAATACTTTGAAATTCATATTTTTATATTAGAATCTGCATCTATCTTCACATTTAAAGAATTAAAAATATCAATAATATGAATCTATGTGAGAGATATAATACCACTAATATAGTCTTGTTGTTGTTGGTTTTGAGGTGTTTCCTCTTCGAAAAAATCATCTTCATCCTTTTACTTCTTGCTTTCATTCTCTTCGAATCTTTTAGTTTGTGTCATTTCTTTATCAGTTTCATCTTTATTTTTGTCAAGTGGATGGAGAAATAAAAAACAGAAATAATAAAAGTTGAGTGATCATCCACAAAATTATCCCGTATATTTGATAGTAGAAAGGAAATATAAAAAAGGAAAGATGACTTTGAAAGTATGATGGGACAAGTAAAAAGTTACTTCATTAATTATAGTCTTGAAAAATTAATTAGAGACGATTATTAAGTTGAAAATGAAGAGAAAAAAACAAGAAAATAGGTATATATGAATTTCCTTAATGAAGAGGTGAATAATAATGGAACTTGATATTGTATTCTTCTATTTTGCTTGTTGTACATAGTTGTCTGCATTCTTCCCCTCTTTCATGGGAAGTTTTGAATTGCTCCCTTGATTTTCTTTTACTTGTCGAGCTTCTCTTCTTGAAAAATGTTAGTTAAGTATTTATTTTACTAGTATTTTTCATTAATTATACTTTAATTTTAAAATTTGACTACTTTTACGTTGATTATTTTTTTTTTTAAATGACTTAATGATAGGATTAAATTGAAAAGAAATAAAAATACTCTATTAAATTTTTAAGTGGACAAAGAAAATTACAATTAACACAAATAAAGTGTACTATGTATAATTACTAAATACTTACCATGAATAGTTTTTTGATTTCATTTTTCATATAATATCTTCTTGGAGCCTTCATGGTCCTTTTCAGATTTTCTTTCATGTATTTTTCAGATTTTTTGTTCTTCTCAGCACCCTCTTTGTCTTTCTTTTGTGATTCGAGCATATTGAATGTATACTGTTAAATCAAATATACAAGGCAAGATCAATCTGGTGTTTAAACTCACAATGAATCCAAAGTTGGAGAACAATTGAACCTAAAGAAATAAGAAAATACTTTAGGCTTATATACACATATACCGTTGAACATGCATACAACATATTCCAATCATAATTTGTCATTATGATGTCACTAAATCACCTGGTGGAAGAACGAACTATCAACTCGAAATTACCCCAACACACCATTTATTAAAACCAAGTCATGATATAGATAGTAGGAAAACAGCTGAAAAAGAACTAAAGAATTGAGTCTCCAGAAACTCAATCAATAGTCAAAACATTGAGAAAATACAACCCTCTAGAATCTAAAGTCGTAATACCAAACATTAAACCGTCAATTATAGGGATGAAACATAGACAACATGAACTAATAGTTTAATGTCTTTCATCGAAAAAATGGACAAGAAAATGTAAAGGAACAAATGGCATCATGGAACAGTAGGTCACCGTTGGATTCAAAGTCAAACCTCTCTTAACTGAGGTTTCGTCTCAGCTACCAAAAGATGCGTTGTATTCAACAAGAAAAGAACATTTGCATTATTAGTATACAACCAATGTACTTATAGGATCACACAGCCAACCCAAATCATGAATGTAAACAGACAACTACAACATAGTAGCACAAGCCAACACATATACAACAATTATAAATACATAGACTTCTAGTCACAATATCATGAATCAACCATACCTAGATGCATGTCCTACATGATCAAAACTACAAGAACTAGGTCATCTCATGGCCATAAATGCATATACCCCATTCTCTCAAGGAACCCACTCATATATTATTAGTGTACCGGTGCAATACCAGAGCTAACAAGAGTTAGTATTCATACAAGGTATGGTACCTGGACAACCATTACTATTCATGTACCAGCATGGTACTCAAGCCAACCAGCAATCACAAATAATCATGTACAATCAAAATCACAATGAATAATAGCACTTGAACCCACCAGTAATGTCACGACTCTAGCTAACACCCTGGATGTGGATGGCACTCTAGAATCATTGTTGGCCCCCAAGCGAACCCTTATCTTGGCTTACTACAAGTGGAAAACCAACTCATATATACACAAGCATCAAACTGAAAGAAATGCTAAATCAACAGTGTAATAAGTCTCAAAACTCTTTGAATATACTAAGTACTCTCCAAAACTATCTATCTATAAAGCCTCTATTGTACAAAGATGAGTGTCAGGACAAGACTCACGACTTCTCAAGAGAAATAGTACTAACAACTCATAAAACTGGAGTCCTTCGGAAGCAAGGAGGTATCTCGCAAAAGCTGACTAGCAGGTGAAGTGATCTCAACAGATAACTGAATGAAAGGACTGTAATTGATATAGATATATACTCAACTGAATGTAAAGAAATAAAGCAATGAAATAGTTAAAACTTTAAAAAAGTGTTTACTCATCTCTGAACTCAACATATTAAGTGATATAATAAAAATACACTTTTAACTCTATTTTGGAGATTCTCTAACCGACAACCATCACTATGAGGTACATGATGATATAACGTCTCGTCCACTTTACCAAAATTATCCTATACTGGTGTTGGGGGTGTATAACCTCTCAACTAAGTGGATCCACTAAGCAATAAGAATTTATCTAAAAGTAAGATTTTTTACCCATGTTGGCAAACATGGTTTATTGGGATTTTGAGTTCTCTGAACTCGTCCTTATATCGGTGCTCAATACTACTCCCAATAAATATATATACTCACGCTCAAATTTATAAAACATACCCTTTCTCTATTTTAAGGTAATTACTCAAAATACCCTCTTAAAAGAGGTAATGCTCTGAAGTATATCTGAACTCATTAACTCATTTAAAAATCAAAGTTTCTCTTTCTCAATGTAAAAACAATGATACATTTGGGACTACTTAGTTCCCTTATTCTCTTTCTCAAATCATTTTTCAGACTCTTTCTCAAGACTCTTCTTTGCTTTCTCAAAACTTAGTTTAAAACATTTATGTTTCTTTAAAAGATTCTTAATAAGAACTCAATGAATACTCAGGGATAGGGTTCATGCTAAAGAATAGACATGAAAAATCAACTCAATAAATCTCAATGCACAATATACAAAAATCAATAATTAGGAACTCAAGAACTCAAAACTCAACATCAACTCTTCTCAAGAATACTCAAATCTAAGGATATAACCCTAGATTACTCTTTTACTGATTTGAAAGTAGATGTAGAGAGTGAGGAAAAACTAATCCAATACTATGATAGTCTTACATACCTGATTATGAAGATTTAGAACGCAAACTTTGGTAGAGACATGATTTATCTTGAGCTTCAAATCTTAGGGATTGATCTTGAGAGTAGAAACTCTTTTATGAAGTTCCTAGAGTGGAAGAACTTGGGAAAACATTGGATGGAAAGTTTCTCTTTGTATCTTGAATTTTTGGCATGGAAGTTTTTAGGGTTCTTAATAGAGAAGAGGAACCCCAAGTGAGTTTTGTGAGAATTTCTAGGTACTTGAATGTTTAGATCGATGATTTTGAGAGGAAAACTAATTAGTTGAACGATATACTCAGTTAAAACACTCAAAACATAAAATAGGGTTAAAAAGCTTTGGAAAGGACCGAAATAACCTTGAAATACATGCATGAAGTTACTAAAACATAATTGCAGAAACCCTTCACGGATGGGTCAATGGTCCGCGGAACACTCCACCGTCTGTCACGTCGTTCGTGAACTTGGACTATCTGACATGGCTTTACTAAAACAGGCATAACGTTTTACTCCAAACTCGAAATGGAGCAATCTTGGTGGCGTTGAAAGAGGACTTGTAGAACTTTAATTTCATAGTTTTTGGGATAAATAATTCATTATTATATGACATATATCATTGTTTGAACTTGACTTAAGTAGAATCTTATATTGAAACTTAATCGGTAAGGGAGCTTTCTACTCAACTTTGTGCTAGGGGTTTCTTGTGAACTTAATTTGGTGCAAAAACGTTGGGGTATAGGTTTATAAAGGGTGGGAAAGGAAAAAAATAACCCATCTTAGAAACTGACTATAGTCATTTACGGTTCATAGAAAAGTCTATGGATTGTTGGCCTCTCATAGAAAGCATGTTGGAGTTTTGGATCTCTGAAGTTGGGGTCTACAGATCCTTTATACGGCTTGTAGTAACTTTGACGGACCATCCTCAATCATAGAAAGCTTACTGGGGTGTTTTAGGACTCTGTTTTCACTAGGCCTTTCTCCAACCGTAGGAACTTCTACGACCCATAGTCTAGTCCGTGAAATTAGATCTCATAACCAACTTTCAAAGGTCTGGTTCCACGAACCCCTCTACAGTCCGTAGAAAGCTTTTTTGGCACCAGACTAACAAAATTTTCAAGGTTAAATTTTTTCTTAGGATTCTCGGAGTGTTACAAGTAATATAAACAAGTTCATTTCATGAGATTATAAACATGATATCATTTCATCTCCTTCACTGTATTTTCTCCAACATGGATTGCACAAATAAAACTACAAAGAAATAAACATGCATCCATACATAAACTGGAAAATATACAACCATCACTTACCTCGAATCAAGCCCCTTGGAAACTTAAAGAACTCTAATTTTCCCCTTGTTCAGCACCTTGGCTTAGTGTTGGTCTAAAACAACAATGCATACAATAATCAATTAAAAATGGCCTCAATATACCCGGATTATAACCAAATTCTAACCCCATGCCAATTCATGATAATTCTACTTAATCTAGGGCTTTTTCCATCATTAATACCAGTCAAAGACCTCCCCCTATAGTAATATCCTAGATTATGAGGCTTATGAATCAATTTACAAGATTGGGGAGTAATGAACTTACCTTTACCAATGAGTTTTGGGGAAAATCAAGTATGAAGCGTCGTAATTTGTCTTTCTCAATTCCAAAAACATTAATGTAGAAGTTAGGAGGTTTTGAAACTTTTTATGTATAAAATACCTGACTTACCCCGCAATAGTGGCTCAACCCACTATAGCGATGGGAGCCATCCGGTTACCTCATAAAGCAGGGAGAATAGTTTTTCATGTAATCGAAACAATGCTACAGTTGCTCCAATTGAGAGGAATGTTTAGGGGTTTAGCTAATGAAGATTCCCCATGAACAACTTTAGAATTTTGTGGATGTATGTTGGTTGTTTTTGTTCAAGAACATCTTAGAAGAGTCTATAAGGTTGAGATTATTCCCGTTCTCTTTAACGGGTGAAGCTACAAGATGGTTGGTGGAATTGCCAAATGATTCTATCACTTCTTGGGAGGAGTTGACTGAAGCCTTCTTGGAGAGATTCTTTCCTTCGTTGAAGATGGTAAAGCTTAGGGACTGGATCTAAAACTTCAAAAGAATTGGAGGTGAAACTTTACATGAGAGATGGTTATGGTTTCAGAAATTACTCTTACAATGTTCAACACATGATGTTCTAGACCATTTGCTACTGCAATAATTTTGTTGTAGTCTTGATTCAATCAACAAAGGAATGACTGATCAACTCCACACTTATGAAGAAACACAAAAAAAAAACTATTAGCGTCACACGATCGTCACGATTACATTAAAAACTGAACTGAAGGTCGTTCAAGACCAAACTTGGTATTCCAGAGCTAACCACACAGACACAATTCCATTCCAAGTGTGTTTACCAAGATAGCTGACCAAGATCAAACTTTGGGTAAAACTCAAAAGCTAAAAAGCCTAATTACATAAACTCTAAACGAAAGCCTCAACACCCGAACTGATAATCACACTAAACGAAAATGACCCTTCTAAAGCTGATGGATCTGACCGAATTTCAATCAGACCTCAAAATACCTGGATGTTGACTGAAGTTAACTCTTCAAACCTTAAGCCTCCCAAATGGCAAAAACCACTCACAACTCACCCAACCATCTCGGGAAACATGTCACACAACCCAATATCGTACAAAAGCTATGGAGAAGCTACGAGAATGGGTAAAACAGTAAAATCACACAAAAATGACCTCAAGGTCATTATAGTTTACGAATTTTGAAATAAACCTTTTTAAAAGGTAATTATCAAAGGCAAACCAAAGAAGTAATTGAAAAATATTATAAGACGACTTAAATTTAAAATTGTAAATGAATTTATACAATTCATCATTCAGATAAATGATTAAACTGCAATCTTAAAGCTAGGTGGAAGAAGTTGCAACATCCTTTTCTTTTTTGTCGTTATTGTTTTCTCTTTTTTTTTTCTCACAACAAAAATTCCTTTATATTTGTTTTGATACTTGATTGTTATTTTGTCAAATGACTCATATTAAGATCTTTTTTAAATGAAACATTTCAATCAAGTTCAACTTCAACTAGCGAGAGGCTGTTAATACACTTTGGAATATGCAAGAAAACATGATGAGATATTCAAAATAAGTTTAACAATTTCTTTTATATGTCCAATGTCTAATAACCAAAAGTGAAGAAGAAGACAACTATAGTTGAATGATACTAGAAACTTGTTAAAAATATGTGATTTTCTAAAGTAAGATAAACATAAGGTTTATATGAATTGTTTTATAGAGGTTAATGAAACAAAAATTTATACTTCTCAATATTCCATAGGTGATATGATAATTTCCATCATTTTCATATCTTGTCAAAAGTTTTGAGCCATAATTGATAGTATTGTCATTTAAATATGATTAGAATTATCTAGAAGACTATGTTCACATGTAATTTTGTTGAGATTGCGTGATATATGTGAAGATAGTCTTTCGAATAATTTTGATCATATTTTCAATTATGGTTCATCAATTTTGAAAAGATATGAAAATGATGAAAAATATCAAATCATGCAAGGAATACCGAGAAGTATAAAATTTCGTTCCATCGATAAACTCTATAGAGTAATTCATAAAAACCTTATGTCTATCCTACTTTTTAATATCATATATTTTCAATGAATTTCTAGTATTGCTGGATAACAGTTTGTTTCTTCTTTACTTATGGTAATTAGACATTTGAGAAATAAAATAAATTGTAATCTTATTTTGATTATCTCATCATGTTTCCTTCCATTCTAGAATGTACTAACAGACTCTCACTAGTTGAATCTAAATTTAACAGGAATCTACCAACTAAAGAAGATTCAAATATGAATCATTCAACAAAAGAAGATTCAAGTTTAAAAACAAACAACAGAATGTTGGTCGTTAGAGAAAAGGAAAATAAAATATTAATAACAACAAATAAAAGGATGTTGCGACTTCTTCCACTTAGCTTAAAGATGGAAATTTAATCATGTCTCTGAATGTTGAATTGTACCAATTCATTTAAAATTTTAAATTTAAGTCACCTTATAAACATTGTGAATTACTTCTTTGGTTCTTCTTTGTTAACTATCCTTTATAAAGGTTTATTTCAAAATTCGTCAGCAAGAACAATATGATCTATCCAAGAGTGTTTCCCATCTTTCTCAAAGTGAGATTTATCTAGCTTAACCACTATATATATTAGCCTCTATAAATTTAGGTGATATAAAAGTTAGAGTCATGCCATTGTTATTCCCTGTTGATAATCCAAACCATGGTAACTCTAATAGCTTAGAGATCTCCAACATTTGCTTTTGACATTTGCGTCATTTTGTGGCCATTGAACTGTTCCTACATTTATTGAATAGACTTTTTTGCATGAATCCAAGAGCTTCTCGGTTTCCAATAGTCTATTTTTTAAAAAAACTAACATTCAAAAGTCACCTTCTAGTTGCAATTGTACTACACGTCAACTTTGGTAGGATCTTTTCCAGTGCTAGCTAATATGAAGAGAACAACAATATACATAAAATATAAATCATTTGCAACAATAATGTACAATAGATACAATAAAAGTACTCATACCTTTTTCAATTTACTCGAGATTATCTAGATTTTCTTCAACACTAAAAAGATGTTTTAATTATTCACTTCGTAGCCAATCTTGAAGACACGCTAAAACATGCACCAATTTAGGAAAAATGTACTCCTAAATGAATCAAGAAAAATCCTCCCGTACTAAATGCAGATTCAGATGCTACACTTGAAACTAAAACAACTAATACATCACAAGCCATCTAAGCTTGAATTGGAAATCTAGCTACGTGAAGATTCCACCAAAGTAGGATGTTAAATTCTTTAGTGTCATCCTCAAATTCTTCAACAAAATATTTATCTAATTCTATTCTAGCATCCACACCTCCAGTGACAGGTTTATAATACTTAAGATCTTTCATGAGTTAATCTAAAAGTCCTTTACCTTGGGTACTTACCTAACTACTTGTAATTGATTCTAATTTTCAACTGATTGACGCATTTTCAATATCTAGTGGAGGCATCTTTGTCAATAACTCAATAATATGTTGCATACTCCTCGATATAAAGTGACTAATTAATGATTCTTGACTTATATGTTAACTTACAAAGGAAATTACAGTTATATATACCATGAACCTTATATATCATTCTCCTTCTAATTTGTTCCTCTCTTTGTTTAATAAAAATCAAAATACATTTCTTTTACTTAAGACTCCTAAAAGGATATCCAAAAAAATGAGAGAGAAAAAAAAACTCCAAACCCCAGCCTCAACACACTAGTAGAAAAAATCCCGTTAAACATAAAACTGTGCAACTTGTTTCATGTAAAATTCAAAATATAGAAGCAAAGATCATATGATGAAATTCAAGAAGACCCAAAAGGTTGTTTCCCGACTTTGAATTCTCAAAAAGTAAAATCAACAAGAAAAAAGCAAAGACAAACAAGAAAAATAAGCCAAGATTTCAACCATAAGGATCAACGTAAACTAAGGTTTTCCAGCCAAAACTACACTAAGCAACCAATAATGGTCATAAGTCAACTAATGATAAAATGAACCCTAAATTAATCCTAAATTCCAACCTAAACATACAATACTGCTCAAAATACAGTTGACGTCATTTTTAAGGGCTAAAGTTGTCAAATGGCCAATTTTGGCCAAAGCGGGAGAAGTCTGAGTATGCAAGTGGCATGGGTCTTATGGGCCTGAGTCTAATTGAATAAGTGTATGCATTGATTTTGTTTGCAGGGGCTGCGGGGTAGATTTTTGAAGTCAGGGTAGAAAGTAGGCACATTGGGCAGTTTGGCGAGTTGGGTCGAGCTCGCCAAACCACTCGACGGTCCATCGAACCCCCCATTTTTCGCCTTTAATTTCATGGTTTTTGAATTCTTTTGGTTCTGTAACTTTCCGTGAGAAGCCTGAGTTCACCGAGTGCACTCGGCGACTCGCCAAAATTCTTCTTATCCCCATTTCTACGGCATTAAACCCTAAAATACACCATAACTTTCGGCAGGCAAGTATGTGCTCGCCGATTGCTGTCGGCGATTCACCGTAAAGCCCATCCTATTGCCGACATGCCATTTTTCAGGAAATTTTTTAAGCCAATCATTTCGGCGAGCCGATCTAGCTCACCAAAGTGATTCGGCGACTCGCCGATCGGTTTGGCGAGTCTATCTGCAATATGATTTCTGTGATTTTTCTTGAAATGTTTCTAAGTTTCCACAATGTTTTGCAGATATGGCTAGAACCAACTTGGACATGCCGCACCGTAAAAGATCACAGGGCAAAGTGATAAATGAAGTGGCAGCCAATCCTTCCAAAAAAGGAAGAAAAGAGCCTCCAAAGGGAGGAAAAGGCAAGGTCAAGAAGTCCATATTTGAGGTTTCGGAGTGCAACTCCAGCAATGAGGGAGAGTCCTTTGACTCCCAAGCTGCATTTTCTGAGCCGGATGATGACCAGCCGCTACAGTTTCGACGGGCAAAAAATTGTTCTAGGTCTCTCCCAGATACATCGAGAGTTCCCAAGGCCACCCCTCCTACAGCTGCTACAGTGCCGACTCAAGCACCTACTGTGGCCCCAGTGCCACCAGTACAGGGTCCTCATCCCCGGCTACTCAACAGACTAAAGGACGAAGGGTTGAGGATAATTCTAGAGGAGAAGCATCTATCAACAAAGGGCTTAGTGGGTAGATATTCCACTGTAAGGGACACTCTCCAATTTCACTGGTTCGAGCAGTTCACCAGTCCCCGAGGCCCCTATATTCCTACATGGGTCCGAGAGTTCTACGCAGTATACGGTGACTTGGTACCCAAGGGCAAGAAGAAGGCCAGTGCCTTCAGACCAGTGAAGTATGTCATGGTCTGAGGGAAGGAAGTAGGGTGCAACAGTGAACATATTAATATTGTACTTGACAGAGCTATAGGTTTTGCACATGCATATAAGGGTTTGGCTACAGCGCAGTCCTTGGATGACTTAAAGGGCTGTCTTGCACCCTTGATTTCAAATACCACCCCGAGGTGGATTGAGGCAGGAGCTCCCATCGAGAAGAAGGACCTGAATATTGCCGCTTGGTACTGTTTCGGGTTCATCAGCATCTCTATCATGCCTTTACAGAATGAGTCCATCATTTGCCAACCAAAGGCGGCCTGTCTCGGATCCATAATATCAAGAAAGGCGCTTAACTTGGGACTCATCATTGAGCAGGAGATTGCCATAAGGACCAAATAGCATCAGACATCGCTTCCATTCCCGATCTTGATTATCGAGTTGTGATGGCGTGTTGTAGTTCCTCGTGATGAGATGAGGGATATCGAGGTAACTCCTACATCTTTCACTAATATCCGACATATAGAGGTTGAATACACTGGGAAGGAGGCAGAAGGGAGGAGAGAAGCTACGGTGGATGCATCACCAGAGGTAGACATTGATTCTATATCTGTAGAGGCATCTTCACCTACTCCGACCTTCGGACCTTCAGGTACTTCCACTTCCTCCCAGACTCCTGGTGCTTCTACTACTTCCCAGCACCCCAAGATCACTCAAGCCATGTTCCTGAAGATGGGGCACTTAGCCCATTCAGCGGATGTGAGGGCTACCCGATTGGAGGCTGATGTACCATGGATGATTGAAAGTGCTAACCTAGCTACATTTACACCCCTCCAAGAATCTGTTGGCACTCTCAGTGGGAGAGTAGAGACTTGTGAGAGTCGACAGGGGGCCACTTCAGAGGTGACGGCTTTGAAAGCCGATGTTGTAGATCTGAGGAAGGATCTGGACTACTTGAAGTCCACTAAATTAACTACAATGTTGGAGGCAACAGATGATGTGGATACCCCGACTATGGCTAAGATTTCTCTGGCAACTATGGGAGATGTGTAGATAGATGATGTGGCAGCCGATGAGTCAGAGGTTGGGACCGACGAGGACCAGATTGAGGTGCCAGAGGACACCATCTATGGGTACCTGCCTAATCTGGAGGAGACAATTGTACAGTCGGTGATTCAGACATCGCTGATAGAAACGTCCATGGTAGGCCCTAGTGGATCGAGTGTTGCTAATGCTACACTAGGCACTGATGCCCCAACAGATGGAACGACTGTGTAGATAGGACCTTTCCTTACCTCCATCTCTGTCATTTTTATTAACTTTCTAGTATTTTGTTGCATTTGAGGACAAATTCCTTTTTATTTATGGTGGGGTGAGGTATTTTCATACCTACCTCTTGTGATTATTATTTTTGTATGTATTGGGTTTTTGTGTTTCAATTGTATTTTGACACTATTTTGTGGATGTTTGAGCTTATGGCTCCTTGTTTTAAATGCAAATGGTTTCTGATCCTTTTGAAAAATTTTACCACCTCTTGTTGTGTTTGATAGTGGCTGTTTGTGAAACTTTGAGTGTCCGTTACGATCAATACCTATGACTTGAATAGTGCTCTTAATTGAACAAAGATGAATGCGCGGCTACGATGAGGCCAAATAAAGTTGCATAGATAATTTGTGAACTTTTTGTATCTCGTTGTTGCTAGCCGGTTATCGAATGAGTCTTGTGATGAACATTGCACACTAGCGAAAGTGTGGAGTCTTGTTTGATATTGGTGCCAATGCCTTGTCTGATGTGCTTACCGTGAACCTTGTGTGATGACACCTAGAATTTGCCCCGTTGGTCCAATTGATTAAGTAATGCGTGCTCTTGAAATTATCGTAGGCAACAGTTTGAAGAATGAAACAATTTGACAATATACCTCTTTTGTGGCCAACCTTGTGAGTGTGTGAACCTTGCTTGAATTCCCTCTTTGAGCCTTATCCTTTTCTTGGAAGAAACTTGATGCAATTGTAACCCCCTCTTTATCCATTCACCCATAATCCTCATGAAGTGTGGTTTGTTTGAATAGCCAACTTAGGCCTTTGGCCTAAGTTGGGTGGTGTGGTGAAAGGAGAAGGTAAATCAAGAAGTCCAAAGAAGTCCCTCTTGATCCATGGTTGTGAGAAATATGGAACCCCTCTATACAAAAAAATAAGAAAAAAAAAAAAGAATGAAAAAGAAAAAGAACGAAAAAGTTGTGAAATAAAGTTGTGAAAGTTGCAAAAGAAATGGGGTGTCCGGTATTCCATGAGAAGTGAATAATGGGGTGAATTTTGAGCATGAGTCCAAATGTTGAAGAAAAGGAAAGAAAGTGTTGTTCATATCACATTTCATGAGGATAGCAACCACTAAGCCTAAATGACCTTACCTTTACACTCAGCTCCATTACAAGCCTTGAAAAGACATTTTGTATCTTGAGTGAGCTGAAACAAATGTTGGTTGGAAAATAAGGACAAACCTATGGGTGAAGTCATGCATGTGTTCATATTTGTGAGTGTGAGAGTTGTATGTGATTTCGGAGCTTGAAAATATTGAAGAATAGTGTGCGAATATTGAATCATTCTTCATGTGAGGCCAATTGAGTATCTCTGTTGATCTTGAACTTGCATTTGCAGCAGGTATTGTGAACTTGAGAATCTTTGGTAATGGTGAGTCACAACTTGAACCTTTGAGTGCACAATTGATCTATGCATGAGTAAGTTGAGTCCTATTGTGTGCATTCATGATTGAGTATTATGTAGCACTGTTTGAGAAATCCCTTTTGAACTACTGAACATGAGTTTTTCTTGAGGACAAGCAAAAGTTTAAGTTGGGGGTATTAATAAGTCCGAGATTTGGACTCATTTAGTGTAACACCCCAATTTTTCATAACGTCTAAATTAACTCGTGCCTTTGTGGAAACAAAGAGGATGAGTAATAAATTAAGAATGATGTGGTATGTCATACTTGAAGTGTTCAATGGTTGTATCTCATGTTTTGAAGTTGGGTAAGTCGAAAAATAAAGTTGGCGAAAGTTATTGTAAGTTCCTTTTTAAAGATTTCTCTGAAATTTCGGTCAAATGTCTCAGAGGTTTTCTCCCAATCTATAAAGATTGATGGGACCTATGACCCATTAAATCGAAGTTCTAAGAGTCTAGTTTGTAACGCGTCAAACCGTTCGTTCATACGACTTCAGAATAGAGAGATATTCACATTTTCGCGAGACTGTGCAAGCAGGCATGTGAGGTGGGTCCCCTAGGTCGGTGGAACCTTATAAGATAGCATCTTCTTCATTTTTGTTCATTCTAACTTGTAAGAAACCCACGAAAATCAGAGATTTACTCCTCAAATCATGCTTGGGTGTTCATGATCTCTTCTTTACTCCTTATCGAAAATCGCCCAATGTCGCGAGCTCGTTGTTTTAGTATAGTTTTCATGGTGAATTGAGCGATGTAGCTCCGTGTAGGTTGTGCCAGTAGGGTTGTTTTTCAGTGGATTAATTTTATTCGAGTATTCTGGGCATGTGAAGAAAGGTAGGATCCATCTTTAATCAGTTTATGGATACCTTGGGTCTTGGATAGTAATTTACGATAGGAATCTGTATCGATTGTCAAATTGTGATAGTATTTCTTGTCCTTAATCACTATTTGATTTTATCTTTTTTTAGTGTTGTAGTAGTGCGGACAGAGGTATTTTCAACATAAATTATAAAGGAAAAGGTATGTTAAGGCAATTCCCTTCATTCGGCATGTTTCCTTAGAGCTTGAGAGTGATAAAATAGGAAAGTTAATGTTGGTTTTCTTGTAGATGTAATTGCGAGTGGTTGGCTGATTGAGTGGTTATAAACCCTCATTTTAGGGACTCATAATCTGTTAATAACGACCCTAACTTAGGAAAGAGTTGGAGACTACTCATATATATTGTTTATAGCTAAATTGCTCGCCTTTAGCCTATTCAATTTTTTGTTGTCACCCTTGGGGAAATTGTGGTTAGCTGTTGAGATATGAACTGCCTATGGGGGCTATGATGTTGCCTAATAGGATTATGTTATTGCCAAAGAGGGTTATGTATTGCCCACGGGGTTATATTGATGCCAAAGAGTGTTATGTGTTGCCTACGAAGCTATTTTGACGCCAAAGAGGGCTATGTGTTGCCTACAGGGCTATGTTGATGCAAAAGAGGGTTATGTGCAGCCCACAAAGCTATGATGTTGCCTAAGAGGGATATACGCTGCCTACGGGGCTATATCATTGCCAAAAAGGGCTATGTGACTTCTTACAAAGACAAGGGGCTACCGATAAAGGTATGTAGATTGATTTGGCACCTTCTGGGTTTATGGGGGCCTAGGTAGGTGGTATGTTGTTTGTACCTGCCGAGCTTATGGGGGCTTGGTTGGGTTGTTGTTTGATTATTTTTGTATTTTTAGATTCAGTAGTGGGTTAACATGCTTATCCAAATTTTGATTTCCTTACTTAATTGCTTTTGGTATATTATGATATTTGCTCATTTAGTCTATAGCCTTTCATAGTTTGTACATTATCTCGTACTGACGCCCTATTGCCTGGGGGGCGCTGTATTCATGCAGCCAGGTCCCAGCAAACGACCCAGTAGACCTCCTCAGCAGCAGGATTGATTTCTATCCGGTTGGATAGCCCCTTTCCTCTAGAGCTTCCAAAGTTGAGAGGTTTGTTATCTTTTGTTGTATATATTTTTATGGGTAGGCTGGGGCCCTGTCCTGCCAATCTTTACTACTCTTATAGGCTTGTAGAATAGTGTGTGGGGTGTATAGATACGTTATGGCCATGTTGGCCTAGTTTGTTGGTTGTTGAAGCTTGTGAGTTGTTTTATGTATTGTCTTGATATATACCTGCTTTCAGTTTTGGTATAGAGATCATGGTGGCCTCGACGACCCAATCAGTACTTTTGTGCTAGTTGGCTATTTCTTTATATGAACTCTTGGGAGTAGTTGTTTCTTTTATAGATTTGTTGGCAGGGACCTTGGCGGCCGAGGGCTTAGTTTTAAGCCGAGATATACTTGGTTTTTTTCTTGATTACTTGTGGCTGCCATGCCCTAGTAGCAAATGGTTCAGTTGGGTCGACTCAGGCTCGAGTTTTGGCATTAGGAGCCAATTGCGCCACTTGAGTTTGGGGCGTGACATTTAGTGTCTTCAAATGCATATTTTGTGCCAATAACTGATGTAAAACCCTCGATTTACACGTACATTAATTGAGGAACAAAGAAAGGACACTAATTTACAAAAAAGAACAAAGCGAGCTTAAAGAATGAAGCAAAGTAAGCCTGGTGATCGCCAAGTCTACTTGGCGAGTCACCGAACGACTTCTTGACCGCCTACATTTCTAGTGTGCAAAGCCCTAAAGAAAATAACCAAGTTGATCAGAGAAATGAGCAGTCGGCGGATCGTCAGGTGGTTCCACCATGCAGTGTTGGATCGCCCAAGTAACAGACCTTGAGGATGCTGAAGGCCAAGGCAGAAGGGCGATGGAAGTGGCCTAAGGGCAGATCGGTGAGTGGATCGGCGAGCCTGACTTATTGCACCGAGTAGCTCTTCGCAGCACATTTTTGGCGATTATAAATACATTTCTGAACATTTAGTTTAGTATCATTATTCATTCTGAATAGTATTTGTGTTTATATTTTTAGAGTTTTGAACTGGGAGACAAGTTTTCTCTAGTTTTTCTTGAGCTTTGAAGAATTGAAGTTTTTCACTTTTGAGAAATTAGAAGTGGGTCTTTGAGATTCTTCAATTTGGACTACTGTAAAGACGAAATCAAACTTACCCAGTTGATGAAAACTCAATTTGGTAATGATTTTTATCTTTTTATGACATCTAGCTAAAACCCTAATTATTGAGGTGTGATTATGTGATTATGGGCTGATTTAGTTTATGGGTATTGCTAATTGTTAGCTTAATGTTATTTAGAAGTGAGTTCAATCATTAATTGTGGTTTAATTTAAGAATTGTAGTTGCAAATGCAGTTCTACTCTTGTATTTTTGGCTTGCTCGAGAAAGAGGTTTTAAAACTAAGATTATTGATTAATAGTCTGTGTGTATTGGGTTTTCATGGGTTCAGCTCGAGAGAGTGAATCCTAAACCCAATTCCACATATTCAGCTCGAGAAAGTGAATGGACTAAGGTGTGGATTGTTCTTATTTTGCATGCTTGTCGATGTTCGAGAGAAATCGACTTGATTCGGGGTAAATTATTTGAGAAAAAGTTTACCGACTCTATAGGCTAGCTTACTCACTAATATCTAGCTATTTTCTAATAGTTTCAATTACCCATTTGTCTATATTAGCCTATAATCGAATCACATCCCAAGAACCCGTCTCATTATTGTTATTTTGTATTGTTTGCTGCTGTTGTAGTTGATAATTTCAAACCAAAACTCCCCCATTTGATATTCGTGTCACCCCCTGATTTGAATAATATTTTTATTTGATAATTTCTATTCCTATGACTGATTTGACCGAGTTAACACTTTTCTATTGAATCTTAAACACGTACTGCTCCCTGTGGGATTCGACCCCAACTCATTTAGTTGGGTTTTATACTGACTAGCGATCGTTGACACTTAGAATTGGATAAAGTGTCCTTGAAACGTTAATCATGTACTCCTAAATGAATCAAGAAGATCTCCTCCCTTACTAAACACATATTTGGATGCAACACTTGAAACCGGAACAACTAATAACATCACAAGCTATTTAAACTTGAATTGGAAATATAGCTAGTTGAAGTATCCACCAAAGTAGGATGTTAAATTCTTTAGTGCCATCCTCAAATTCTTCATCAAAACATTTATCTAATTCTATTCTAGCATCGAAACCTCCACTGACAAGTTTATAATGCTTTAGATCGTTCATGAGTGAATCTAAAAGTCCTTTACCTTGGGTACTTACCTAACTACTGGTAATTGATTCTAATTTTCAACCGATTGACGCATTTTCAATGTCTAGTGGAAGCATCTTTGTCAATAACTCAATAAATTTTTGCATACACTTCAGATACATATCCTAAATATCCTATTATTACGATATGGAGTGACTAATTAGTCATTCATGACTTATCTGTCAACTTACCAAGGAAATTACAGTTATATATACCATGAACCATGTATATCATTCTCCTTCTACTTTGTTCCTCTCTTTGTTTAATCAAAATAAAATAACATTTCATTCACTTAATACTCCTAAAAGGATATCGAAAAAAATTAGAGAAAAAAACTCTGAACCCCAGCCCCAACCCACTAGTAAAAAAAATCATGTTAAACTTAATTAAAACTATGCCAAAGGGATACCGGATAGTCTTGTTTCATGTAAAATTTAAAATATAGAAGAAAAAATCAAATGATGAACTTCAAGAAGCCCCTAAAAACTGTTTCCCAACTTTAAATTCTCAAAAAAGTAAAATCAACAAGAAAAAGAGCAAAGACAAACAAGAATAATAAGCCAAGATTTCAACCATAAGTATCAACCCAAACTAAGGTTTTCCGGCTAAAACTACACTAAGCAACCCAATAATGGCTATAAGTCAACTAACTATAAAAAAAAAGCTTAAACTAATCTTAAATTCCAACCTAAACATACAATACTTCTCAAAATACAATTAATCTAAATGAGCCAAGTCTAAGGAAAGAGAAATTGTAACCCATTCCTTATGTTCAAGTATTGTACATGACTAGTTCCTTACTTATGACTATTGATTATGATGAGGTCTAAAGATGATATGTATGACTAAGGTAGCTTCAAAGGAGTACTTAGTATGGTTGGTATTATGTGATGCCAACCATACATTGCACAAGTGTTCCTTAGGGGTTGCTAAGGTGATGACTTTAATATGTTATTGGTATAAATGTGATCTTGTCTTGTGTTTGACATTGAAGATTCATGTTGATTTCTAAACTTGACAAATGCATACTTTTCAAATAAAATGTCCTTTTTATCATATTTCAAGGATTTTATGTATGTTTCCATGCTTAATACTTTATGTGCTAACCCCTTTCTTCTACATATTGATAAGTGTAGGTTTCGGCTAGGTGACATACACTCTCTTTCTTGAAGAAGATTTGGATTGCTTATCACCAAGTTGTGGGAGTCCTCAAGTTCGAGGACGGATTAGTCATTTCTTAGTTTCTATTGTAGTTCTTATATTGAGACGTTTATTGATGTAAAGGCCTAAGTCCCAAACTTTGTATTCCTATGTTAGATAGTAAATGAGACAGTCTAGATTCTTATGGTTTTCTTTTATGAAAACTGAAGTTAGACTTCGATTGTAAAAGTTTTAAAGTTTTCCACATTATTTCTATGTCTTATGATGCTAGAGGCTTTCATGAGACCCTTTCAGGGTCGAGTACGCCATGTCGCATCTGAGGTCTAGACTCGGGTCGTGACAAACTTGGTATGAGAGCATAAGGTTTTGGGAATAATATTTAGGTTGATGTCTCATGAACCACGTCTAGTAGAGTCTTTTTCATGAGTGTGAAGCGCGCCGCACTTATGAATGAGAGGCTATAAGATGTTTAGGAAATTTCTATTTTTTCATTACTCTTTAGTGGTACTTGGAGTCTTAATTCTATGAAGTCCTTTCTCCTAACCTTTTTCTTGTGATTATAGGCAATGAATACAAGAAGGGCTGATGCTAGGAGGGTGGTAGAGGAGAATCTGAATGAGGAGGTTCCCCCTCAAGCTCCTCAAGACCCTCAAGTTCCTAATGATGAAGGGGAAATGACTAATGTGGATATAAGGGCAGCTCTCCAAACTTTGACCCAACTCATGACGGTTCAAGCTCAAGGCATCACCACTCAAGCCCAAGCCATAACAGCCTAAGCCAATCGAGAAGTTGGGCCCTAGGTAGAGCCCAATGTGAGTACCATCGCCTCACGGTTGACAAATTTTACTAGGATAAACCCTCCTATCTTCTTGGGTTCCAAAATGAATAAAGACCCATAAGAGTTTTTGGAGAAAGTCTACAAGATAGTGGAGGCTATGGGGGTCATTTCTATTGACAAAGCTGAATTAGCCGAGTATCAATTGAAAGATGTGGCCCAAGTATGGTATACTCAATGGAAGGATAATAGGCCTTTAAGGGCAGGTCCTATAAGTTGGGAGGTATTCAAGAAAGCATTCCTTGATAGGTTCTTTCTAGGGAAAAGAGGGAAGCAAAGGTGGAGGAATTTATCAACCTTCGTCAAGGAGGTATGAGTTCCAAGAATACACTTTGAAATTCACTAAGTTGTCCAAATATGCCCCATCTTTGGTGTCCAACCCAAGGGATGAGATGAGTCGCTTTGTAACGGGTGTGTTCGATTCCATTAAGGAAGAATGTCGTGTGGCAATGCTCCATGACAACATGGATATCTCAAGGTTGATGGTATATGCTTAACAAGTTGAGGAGACAAGGCTTAGGAAGAAGAATTGAGAGGTGAAGAGGCCAGGGCCCGATGATGGAAATTTTTCTAAAGGTAGGTTTGAAGGTCAAAGTGGACCAAAGTTCAAGAAGAGGTTCTCCAATCAAAGTTCATCCAATACTCTAAAGACCAACAAAGATAGGGTGTCTAACCCTAAGCCTCAAGGAGGCAATAGAGGTGGATCTTCCATGGAGAGGCCTACATGTGCAGAGTGTGGTAAGAAGCATGAGGGAAAATGTCTTGCCGGTATGGGTATGTGCTATGGATGTGGAAAAAGTGGGCACCAATTGAAAGATTGTCCAATCAGTGCGGCCAAGGGGAGAGAGGCCAATCAAGCTCCTCCAAGTGGTTCTAATGTCGATGCTCCTAAGAAGAATTGCTTTTATGCCCTCCAATCTAGAAGTGATCAAATCGGGGTCCCCGGACATTGTTACCAGTATTTTGCAAGTATTTTCAATTGATGTTTATGCATTATTAGACCCTGGTGCCACTTTATCTTTTGTTACCCCTTTTGTGGCTATGAAATTTGAAGCGCCTCCCGAAGAGTTAAAAGAACCTTTTTCTGTGTTAACCCCGGTAGGTGATTCGGTTGTAGGTAAAAAAGTGTATAGGAGATGTCCTATATCTTTGTCTCATCACTTTGGTTGATTTCATAGAATTAGATATGTTGGACTTTAATGTCATCTTGGGGATGGATTGTCTTCATGCGTGTTTTGCTTTCATTGATTGTAGAACTCGGGTAGTGAAGTTTTAATTTCCAAACAAGCTTGTTTTAGAATGGAAGGGGGGAAATTCAATCCCTAGAGATTGATTCATTTCATATCTAAGAGCTAGTGAAATGATTTCTAAGGGGTGTGTCTATCATATTGTTAGGGTTATGAACTTTGAGTCTGAGACTCTTTCTTTAGAGTCGGTCCCCATAGTGAGGAGTTTTCGGAAGTCTTTCCCGATGACTTGCCCGGAATTCCTCCCGAACGAAAATTAGACTTCGGCATTGATCTTTTTTCTAATACTCAACCCACATCAATTCCCCCTTACCTGATGGCTTCAGCCGAATTGAAAGAATTGATGGCACAACTCAAGGATTTGCTAGACAAGGGTTTTATTCAACCAAGCATATCTCCATAGGGTGCTCCGGTATTATTTGTGAACATGAAAGATGGGTCCCTTAGGATGTGTATTGATTACCGCCAATTGAACAAGGTCATTATAAAGAATAAGTACCCTCTCCCTAGAATTCATGATTTGTTTGACAAACTCAGAGGGGCGAGTTACGTTTTGTAGATTGACCTAAGGTCGGGCTACCACCAACTTAGGGTGAGAGAGGTTGACATTCCTAAGACGGACTTTCGTACAAGGTATGGTCACTACTATTTCCTAGTCATGTGTTTTAGTCTAACAAATGCCCTAGCGACGTTTATGGACCTAATGAATAAGGTGTTTAGGCAATATCTTGATTCGTTTGTGATTATTTTTATTGACGATATTTTGATCTATTCAAGGAGTGAGGTGTGATCATATGAAGCATTTTAGGATAGTATTACAAGTCCTTAAAGACCACCAATTATATGCTAAGTTTAGTAAGTGTGAGTTTTGGCTGAGGTCGGTTGCTTTTCTTGGACATATTGTGTCGGACAAGGGTATTGAGGTTTATCCTAAGAAGACAGATGCATTCAAGAGTTGGCCTAGACCTTTATCTCCTATCGATATTCAAAGCTTTTTTGGGTTTGGCCGATTATTATTGGAGATTTGTTGAGGGCTTTTCCTCTATCACTTCTCCATTGACAGCCTTAACTCAAAAGAAGGCTAAATTTGTGTGGTTGGAGGCTTGTGAGAAAAACTTCCTAGAATTGAAAGAAAGGCATACCTCTGCTCTGGTGTTGACCTTATCGGAGGGTACCGATGGGTTTGTGGTATATTGTTACACTTCTCGAGTGGGTTTGGGATGTGTCCTCATGTAATGGGGTAAAGTGATCGCTTATGCTTCAAGGCAACTCAAGGTCCATGAGAAGAATTACCCGACTCATGACCTTGAATTAGCAGAGGTTGTATTTGCTTTGAAAATATGGAGACATTACTTATATGGGGTCTATGTAGATGTGTTTACCGACCACAAGAGTCTTCAATATGTGTTTAGCAAAAAATATTTGAATCTCCGACAAACAAAGTGGTTAGAAATTATGAAAGATTACGATATGATTACCCTTTACCACCCCGAAAAAGCTAATGTAGTTGCGGATTCCCTAAGTAGATTGTCCATGGGTAGTGTGGCTCATGTAGAAGAATAGAAGAAGGAATTAGTTCGTGATGTACATAGGTTGGCTTGGTTATGTGTTCAACTAGTCGATTTCACAAAGGGTGGAGTTTTGCTTCATCATAGTTCCTAATCATCCTTTGTAGTTGATGTGAAGTCTAAGCAAAACCTTGATCCTAATTTGATGGAGTTGAAATAATTGGTTCTTAACAAGTCCGTTGAGGTTTTCTTCCAAGGAGGATATAGGGTGCTTAGGTACCAAGGTAGATTGTGTGTTCCAGATGTTGATGATTTGAGGGAGAAAATTCTAGAAAAAGCTCATGGTTTACGATATTCTATTAATCCAGGAGCCACCAAGATGTACCGTGACCTACGGGAAGTCTATTGGTGGAATGGTATGAAGAAGGATATAGCGGGTCTTGTGTCCAAATGTCCAAATTTTCAACAAGTTAAGGCCGAATATCTAAAGCCGGGAGGTTTGCTCCAAGATATAAATATTCCCACTTGGACGTGGGAGGAGGTGAATATGGATTTTTTGTGGGTTTGCCTATTACTCGAAGGCAAAATGATTCTATTTGGGTCATTGTTGATAGGATGACGAAATCAGCCCAGTTCATTCCTGTCAAGGTTACTTTTTCGGCGGAAGACTATGCCAAGTTGTACATCAAGGAGGTAGTGAAGTTGCATGGAGTTCCTTTGTCCATCATTTCGGACCGGGGTGCTCAATTTACTTCACATTTTTAGAAGGTGTTCCAACAAGTCTTGGTACCAATGCTAAACTTAGTATCGCTTTCCACCCTCAAATGGATGGTCAAGACAAACGCACCATTCAAACCTTAGAGGACATGTTGAGGGAGTGTGTGATTGATTTCAAGGGTAATTGGGACGATCATCTTCCCTTGATAGAATTCACCTACAACAATAGCTACCACTCAAGCATTGCTATGGCTCCGTTTGAAGCACTTTATGGCAGGAGGTGTATATCACCGGTGGGTTGGTTTGAAGTAGGTGAGTTTGGTCTAATTGGTCCCAAACTAGTTTATGATGCCATTGAAAAAGTTCTACTCATTAGTGAGAGGTTGAAAACTGCCCAAAGCCGGCAAAAATGTTGTGCCAATGTTAGAAGGAGGGATCTTGAATTTGAAGTTGGTGATTGGTTCTACTTGAAAATCTCACCTATGAAAGGTGTGATGAGGTTTGGTAAAAAGGGAAAGCTTAGTCCCCGGTATGTGGGCCCGTTTCAAATCTTGCAATGTGTTGGCAAGGTTGCATATGAATTTGACTTGCCAAGTGAGTTGGCTCCAGTTCACCTAGTGTTTCATGTTTCCATGCTCAAGAAATGCATTGGTGATCCGGTATCCATCTTTCCTTTAGAGGGTTTAGGATTTGATGAGAACCTTTCCTATGAAGATGTTCCCATTGAGATTATGGACCGGCAAGTTAAGCAGTTAAGAAACAAAGAAGTAGTTTCCGTTAAGGTTCTGTGGAAGAAACACTTAGTTGAGGGTGCTACATGGGAGGCCGAGGCCGATATGAAGTCCTTTTATCCTCATCTTTTTCCTTCTACCCCTATTCAAACTTGAGGTAAATACCCCTATTCAGACTTGAGTTTGGTGTTTGGGAAATCATTTGTGCTATGAGTTTTCTTTATGATTTCCTTATGTTGTGCAGATTCTTGTGAGAATTCATGTTTAGCATATATTGAGTTTTCATGATTTATATGTTCCTCACGTTGGTTTGCACTTTAGTATGATAATTGCATATTTGACTTCATGAGGATAATTGATGAACATGATTAATGATGTGTTGATAAAATGGCATATTGACTCTATAATGTTGTGTTGATCTCAATCTAAGTTGGAAAAGGTAGTTCCTCCTATGGTCATGTGGCATTATGAGTTTGGTGCATGATGAGTTGTGGACTAAGTTCTTACTTTCTTTTGAATGCATTTCTAATGTCTTGAGATGGAGTTTATGTTTCCTCATTTCATTGTGTATTGTTTTGAAGTTGGGATGCTAGTCTTGAGTCTTTACTTCCATAAGGTGTCTAGATCACCTTTCGAGGACGAATGTTCCTAAGGAGGAGATAATGTAACACTCCGGAAAATGATAAGTTAAACTAGAGGATGAACGTCTTGAATGAGAGTTATAGGAGTCAAGGCTATGAGGCAAGCGCCATGGCCAAGGGGCCAAGCCTAAGCCAAAGGCCAAGTCTGCCCCTTGCCTTTAGCTACTGCCTCAACCTTCACGAGAAGGGCCACAAGTTGTGGTCCTCACCACGGCTCCTGAAGGTGGGCGTGGTCTTGCCTTGGCCATGGATGTTTGGCCACCACTTTTCCTAACTACTACCTCAAACATCACAGCCCTCACCATGGTCCGTGGTCATGACCACGACCATGGGATATTCTCGTGGAGTTGCCTTAGGCAATGGAGCAAAAGGCCCCAAGTGGTGAGGCTACTGCCTCAAGGACCACGGGAGGGACCACGGGAGGGACCACGGCTCATTGTCATCATCACGGCTCGTGGAGACCCTCGTGGTGATGCCTTGGGCGTGCAAGCCTTGTGCCTCCTTGGAGGGGCTACTGCCTTAACCCTTAACAGGCTTGACCACATGCCATGGTCCACTTCATGAGCCATGAAGGGGCCCGTGGAGATGACATGGGCTTATGAGCCAAATGCCCCAAACACCAAGCCACTGTCGCAATCTCCACAAGATGGACCACGAGTCGTGGTCCTAACCACGACTTGTAAAGATGGTCGTGGCATCGGGGCGTGTGTTTTTAATGAGGGTCATTTAAGCCTTTAAAATTTTAAGTCCAATTAAGTTGGGGTGTTTTGTCTATTTTGGGGATAAAATATATATTGGTTTTAAGTCAAAATTCATAAGACTTACTCATTAATTCACAACACCCAAATTCCTCTTCTCTCCAATAATTCTCTCTCCATAGTTCCTCCATTGAAGAACACCAAGAACTTGAAGAATAAGGCTCAAGAATCAGTCTTCTCAACTCCAATTCGAGGGAAAAGCTTAAATTAAGGTATGGGGACCTTTATTCATGTAACACTTTTCTCCATGAAACCCTTCAACTCTAATTTCGAAATTTAGGATATTGTTCAAAAACTAGGGTTTTCATTCTAGACATGGGTTCTTTCTAAAATCGATTTTATTATGTTAAATACATTATATTATGGATGATTTGATGTTTAATGGTGATTTGTATTGTAAAATTCCCCATGAACCCATGAACTACCCCATGACCCCAATTTCATGAATTGTGATGGGTGTATTGATACAAGATGATTACTATGAATTGTTCCCATGTTAATCTAGTTATTGAATGTTGTTTTATTCATGATTAAAGTAGTATTTATAAGTGTGATTGTGAGACTTGGTTCATGACCCTTGAAGGGGGGTAAATTGTGAAGGTTTGCTCATGATTGATGATAGTTGTATGTGAACTTACAATTCACTTGAAAGGTAAAGATCTTATCACCATGGTGTAAATTGAGGTATTGTTAAAAGGTCAATTCTCCCCTTACCCTTTACACATATTCATGTATGACTTGTCTAAGATGGTCATAACATTGTTGTGTTGATTGAATGGTTATTTCTCATGAAAACACTATAAATGTAATCTGAAAGTTATAATCACATGTTAATGACGATTCTAAGGTTCAAAGTACATTCTCACCTTTAATGAATCTATGAGCTATTTTGATGAATTGTATTGAATGAAGGGTAGAGCATTCCTTCACACATGTAAATGAAATTCAAGACTAGTTATGTATAATTGGGTAAATAATGGTTAGCACCGAGTGGATATGGAAAATGAGGTAAAGACCTTTCCGTCAATGCAATAGGTTGGGTCATCTAAGTGAACTCATGAGATGGAAGCTCCTCCGCCAATGCAATTGGTCGGGTTTCTAGATGAAATCTCCCTATCCCATAACTATGTGCCAACATAGGACTTTAGCTAGTGGATCCACCTTATAGTGTAACACCCCGTAGAACCTAGTAAGACCTAGTGAAGGCTTGACTAAATCTAGTAGGTTGAAATAGAGCCTCACATGTTAGTTTACAGTTGGAAACTTTTTTAAATGATGAAAAATGGATACTGAAGTTAGTTTGAGGAGATTGGAGGTCAAACGTCAAAAAATGACTATAACGTCCGAAAACTAGTCATTTGAACTAGTGAGTTGAAGGGTTCTTGTCGATGAACTTTGGAGTGTTGTTTGAGGGTAAAAACTTGTAGAAGTGACTCTCATACTTAGATGGACATGTTTAGGGGTTAAACGTCTGGGTGCGACTCCCCAAAGACCATTCAAGGGGTCCTTGAGGAGGACCCCAAAACAGTCCCCCAAAGCTGCCTGGACAGCATGGTCTGTTTCTTTTGGAGGTGATCTACGAAGGCAAACCACGCCCCGTAGACAATACAACAGTACGTGGATGGACCTTGTGAGTCCATATTTAGTTCCTCATTGGTACTGCAGCATTTAGAGCCACAGTCCCAAACCACGGAAGCCAACGCCGGCTAGTAGATTGGTCTACCGTCCGTGGAAGGCTGTCCGTAGGTCGGGCTGTGTGTTGGCAGTTTTGTTTCTAGTTAGGGGTTAGTTAATTGATTAGTTAATTAAGTGGGGGTTAAGGGAGGTCGTTTAGGTGGTTAATTAATGACCTATTTAAACTTATAAGTCCCTAAACTAATCCATTAATTCACCACAAGTCAAGATCCCAAATCAAAACTCAAATCACCTTTCCCTCCCAAAGTCTTCTCTCCAAGAACACCATTGAAGACCAATGAAGAAACCAACATAGGGGATTGAAGATGGAGGCTTTCTCTTAGGACTTTCGTGGGTTTCTACACCTAAGGTATGTTGGTTTTCATCCATGGGTAGTTATCACCCATGGAGCCCTCTCAAAAGCTTTCAATTGAATTCTAGAGATCTTCAAAAGCTAGGGTTTCAACTCAACCCCATGGATTCCGTTCAAATTTGTTCTAAAAGATTGATTTACGTTTTTTATGGATTATATTACTGATTTAAGATGATTTTAACTTGAATTCCAAAGAATCCATGAGTTTTCCCCTAACCCTAGCTATGGCTTTTTTCTACAATATGAATGTGATTAGAAGTTGATTATCATGTAATTGCATGATCTAAGTATAATTCTACATGTATTCTTGGTTAACATATGAATCTAAGATGAAATTGACATGATCTAGGGTTATTTCATAAAGAGGTAAATTGAGGGGTTAGATGTGATCTTTTAGGATTGATGATCTTCTTGTTTAATTGCCATAGATTAGATCACTTAGACATGAATTGATCATGATGAATCTTGTAGACCTAGATTAACTTGATTATGATCATATTGGTTATATTGTTGGTTTATGATGTTCTTCTATCTAAATGTGCCAAATCTAAGATGATAGACTGGATCTTAACTCTTGTCTTTGAAGGACAATCTATG
>JAJOOH010000427.1:0-56727 GCA_029582605.1 Solanum gracilifrons | reverse complement strand
AGTTGTTTCTTCCAGAGTTCCTAAATTCGCCAATTTAAATAGTTAGAAATCTCAAATTGAAGTTAAGGTTTACTTCTATGACATGGGTTCCTTTCAATATTGATTTAATTGATTATTTTATGAACTATTATGCATGAATTGAGATACTTATATATTTAAAGATTAATCCCCTTGAACCCATGCATACTCCATGTTTTCTAAGCTATGATGATATAATGTGGGGTTTGAACTATTAAATATGAGTTTATAAGGATATGCATGTTCTTCACAAAATAATTGATTTTATTTTCTTTAAGAGTAAAGCATAAATGTTATTGAGAAAGAACATGTTTTGAATTTCTTTAAGACTAAAGCATAAATATTGAGATTATTGTTGTGGTGTGAAATGGTTTCTCATATACACATGAAAGTATGATTGTGAAAGGGTTTCCTCACATAAGGATTCTTGGTGTTGAAAGGTTTTCTGTTATGAAATCAGTTGATACATCTGTTAATTTGGATAATAAAGTGGATGCGGCAAGTGATGATTTCTGCATTGGCAAACAGCGTCGGAGTACTAGAATTGTAATTCCACCTAAAAGGTTGGACAGTTACCTTTGGGCTGGAAGAAAGCCACGTGAGCAGGGCAAGAGGTAGTTATGGAATTAGTATAAAAAAGTGTGAGAACGTGGGTAGGAAAGGATAAGGAAGTTATTTGTGATTCTGAATAATCCCATCTCCTTCTTCTGTCTTCTGAACCCCTTCTAGACTTCTAGTTTTAGATTTCAAGTTTATTTCCCTAAGTTGTTGTTTCCTGTAATTTCCTTTGTTGTGTATTATCGTTATTCAGCAAAACATATCTATATATATAATATATATATCAGTATTTGTATTGTGAAATCGGGTTTGCTTCAGTACTGCTCCCCTATATCATTACGTAGGGTTTCATAAAGGTTTTGAAAAAAAATGTGTCCGAAAGATGTATCACCAAAATATTTATGGGCTGACGCACACGAAAATATGAGAAAATCGTCCAATTCTTGTAAATTGGCCCTAAATGCTCAAAATGGATTCTAAAAATTATAAGACTGTACGTAGTGCTCCCGCAACTCCCTACAGAGGGTTCCGTAAAGGTTTCGCAAAGAAATCGTCCGGAAGCCTCGCCAAAATATTCATGGGCTAACATACATGAAAACTTGAGAAAATTGTCTAATTCATATAATTAATTAACCCCTAATTAATGCTCAAAATGTACTCTAAAAATTATGAGACTATACGTAGTACTCCCCCAACTCCCTAGCGAGAGTTGTGTAAGAATTTCCGATCCCCAAACAAGTTTGGATTGGATTGGGTTGGTCAATATAAAAATTTCTTCTCGTTGGAAATAATAATTTAAAGTTTGATTAAGATTTGTTATTTATGGTGTTTACTTATTTATGTTTAATTAGGATTTGTTAGTTAGGAATTTGTTATTTATGATATTTACTTATTTATTTTTAATTAGGATTTGTTAGTTAAAGTGGTTCCTAGTCCTAGTTTAATTTGGTTTTTACTACTATAAATATAGCGATGTTACTAGTTAGTTTTCTATATACAGTAATACACAAAAAAATATTTAAGAAATACAAGAGTTTATTAATAAAATATTTTCCTTCACATCTCTGTAACGATTCTGCATTGAAAGCGATTATCGTCTGTGAATTTGCAAGTATGAATCGTGTGTCTCATATGAGAAAGTATGCAAAGGAGGAGATTTGTGAAGATATTATGATAAAAATATTAGATTTTTTGCCTTCAAAATGTCTGGCAAAGTTTAAATGTGTATCCAAGTGTTGGGAAAAGTACATTGCTGATTGCCGTTGCAGACGATGGAACCAAAAACCATATCTAGTTGGTTTCTTTTGTCAACATTCAGAGATTCAGCGTGAGTTACGCTTCTTCTTGTCGTCTCAATCAGTGATTGATGGCACTTTCGATGAGTCATTAGACAATCTTTTTCATCGCAATGCACGTCTTGTTGCAGCATCCAATGGTTTTCTTCTTTGCAATGTGAAAAAGGTTCATTACTATGTTTATAATCCTGCCACAAGACAATTATTGGTTCTCCCAAAAACTCAAATCTGCATGGAGAACGATGACAATAATCCACCACCTATTGGATTTATTTGTAAAGTAGATAACCCTGATAATAAAGATATTATCTCCTTCACTATAGTTCGGTATGCAATACCTGCAAGACCTCAGGTTGATTTACAGGTCGCTGTAACCATTGAAAGTTTCTCTTCTGAAACTAATGTGTGGACTGCAAATAAGATTATTCTTGATGTACCTATAAGACTGTTTCCTTGTACCCTTACGAAGTCACCATCGGCTAGTGTCATCGATGGAGTATTCTGTTGGTATGATGATTCATTACAGATAACTGTTTATGATAGTATCCACAAGTCTTTCTGGGATTTGAAATTGCCTGAAGATATGGAGAGAGGAATAGGTTGTGGTTATCTTGGATCATCAGCTGGTGGATTGTATTTTGCATTGAATATTATATTTAAGGGAACCGTCATTGTGTGGTACCTTGCTAGCAATATTCGTAATCGAGATGCAGTATGGGTTAAGAAGTATGTTGGAAATGTAAAAAGCACTGTTCTACAATGTCCGGAGGATTTTGGAGTTGAGGGCTATCCTCACATTGAGTTTAATAACATGGTGATTCATCCTACTGTTCCACACATATTTTATTTGGGTTTTCAGCGTAATATTATTTCTTATGACTTTGAGATGGATGTTGCACAACTTGTCAATATTTTTTCAGGAGGTCCAACGATGAAGCGCTACAAATTGTTTCCTTTTGAATGGTATCAATGGCCACGTCGTCTTCTGTAAACTATTCTTACTTATTTGAATAATACTTATTCTATATACTTTGAACTTAGATACAAATAATGGAATTCCTTGTTTCTATTCTAGCTAATTATTTTGAAGTGCATATTTCATTATCTGGTTTTCAATTTTCTCAAAGTTTGGGCTAATATACTCTTAACATATAAGAATATATATGTATATTGTATCTCCTTCACTATTAACCTGATCGATCCCTCAGAGAGTTAGAATTAGTGAAACTCTTGACCTTGTACCTCAGATAATTTAGTTGCAGTGCAGAAATTAATACAGACAAGAGGGAGTTGCTTAGATACTAAACATCCCTCACTTCCAATCCTAAGATTGTGAGTTTGAGTCACCAGGGGAACAAAAAGGTGGGAGCTCCTAGGGAGGGGTAAAAACATAAATAAATACATATTCCAAACCTGCATAATCACTTTTTTGTGTGTGTTTGCTTTGGTGCAAATAACAACTGGGTCATCTGAGTTGATAACTCAGGAAAAAATTGATATAGAATTCAAAACTTTGGAGGGGTCCCCAAAACTGAGTCTTTCCCTTTTTATTATCAAAGCCTTTAATTGTTGGATAAACCTAAGAGAATCATGTAAAGTCATAAAGAAATGAAAGGCAATTGTAGAAACCAGAATTTGTGAACTTTTGAGCCATATGATGAAACTTTACAACAACATAACCAGTGTAGTGTAGTGTAGTCATATGATGGAACTTTGAGAAAGAGTAATAAATTGTAAACTAGGAGCATTACCAGAGTGTTGGTGAACCAATTCTCTACTTTTCCTAAGGAGATTGATGGAAGTTTATTGCTAGAGGAAGAAGGATCTGCACATGGTGTATGTTAATTGTTGTCGATATTGTGCTAATTGATGGCCGTACTTGTGGATGAGCTAACCAACACAATGGTAGATGAAGTTCCTGGTTGTATGTTAATTGTTGTCGATATTGTGCTAATTGATGAAACAAGTGTGGAGAAGAACTTTAGAGAGTTTATGGTTTTAGGATAAGTAGAATTAAGAGTGAATATATGCATTACTAGTTTAGTCAACATAAGAGTGACAATTAGATAAGATTGCAGTGTCATCGATGGAGTATTCTGTTGGTTTGATGATTCACTACAGATCACTGTTTATGATCATAGTATCCACAAGTGTTTCTGGGCTTTGAAATTGCCTGAAGATATGGAGACCGGAAAAGGTTGTTGTCATCTTGGATCACGCATTGTATTTTGCATTGAATATTAGATTTGTGCCAACCATCATTGTGTGGCAATATTCATAGTCGAGATGTAGTATGGGTTAAGAAGTATGTTGGAAATGTAGCCAACACTGTTCTACAATTCCTGGAGGATTTTGGACTTGAGGGCTATAATTGGTTTGAGATGGTGATTCATCCTACTGTTCCTCACATGTTTTATTTGAGTTTTCTTGGTAAGATTATTTCTTATAACTTTGAGATGGATGTTGCACAACTTGTCTATAATTTCACAGGATGTAGGCCAACACAATGCTTCTAATTTTTTCCTTTTGAATGGCATCAATGGCCATGTCGTCTTCTCTGGACTCGTTACTTATTTGAACAATATTTATTCTATATACTTTGAACTTAGATACAAATAATATAATGTACTTCCTTCCGTCTATTTTAGCTAATAGCTTGATTTGATCCTTGATTATAGTCTATTTTTTACAAGTAGAAAGTAGAATAGGGACCATACCAAAAATTGAGAAAATCATCTAATTCATGTAAATTGGCATCTAAATGCCCAAATAAGTACTCTAAAAATTGTGAGATTGTACGTAGTGCTCCCCCAACTCCCTACAGAGGGTTCCGTAAAAGTTTCGCAAAGAAATCTTCTTGAAGCCATATCACCAAAATATTCATGGGCTAACACACATGAAAATCAGAGAAAATTTCCTAATTCCTGTAATTAATTAGCCCCTAAATGCTCAAAATGGACTCTAAAAATTATGAGATTGTACGTAGTACTCCCCCAACTCCCTACCGAGTGTTCTGTAAGAGTTTCACAAAGAAATCATCCATAAGTCATATGACCAAAATATTTATGGGCTAACACACACAAAAACTGAAAAATTACTTAATTCTTGTAAATTATCCCAAAATGTCCAAAATGAACTCTAAAAATTGTGAGATTGTACATACGGCTCCTCCAACTCCCTACAGAGGGCTACATAATAGTTTCACAAAGAAATCGTCCGAAAGCCACTGAGCTTTTGAGAGTTCATCCTACTTAATTTTGAGAGTTCGTCCTACCCTTTCATGCTTCTATATAGTAGAAAGAAAAATAGAATAGAAATTATAATATATATTATTAGTACCACGAAAGGCTATTCCACCAAAAAATAAAAGTATAAATTATAGGAACCACATATTATAAGTACTAAATAACATCTTATCCCTTCTAGTTTTCTATTTACCAAAAATCCCTTAAAAATGATGTTTGCGGGATACATAGCGTTTGATACATTCCACATAGCGGGATACATAGCGTTTGATACATTCTACATAACGGGATGCATAGCGTTGTGCACGAGATACATGCGGGATACATACGTAAATAAGGGATTTTTGAAAATTTTGAAATAAGTAGGGATAAATGGATATTAAGGTAAGTAAATGAGTGTAGTTAAATAATTGGAAAAATTACTTAAATACACAACACTTCTTTACTTATTCTCAATATTTCCCTACTCTTTTACTAAAATACAAAAATCCCTTATTTTCCCCCAATTCAACTTAACCGGATACTTTATTAGTTTAAGTATCCGCCCGTTATTAATTAAAGTATCCGCGCTACTATAATATGCATCCGCCCATTAATTAAGTATCCGTGCTGCTAACAACTTAATAATTTAAGTATCCGCCCGTTATTAATTAAAGTATCTGCGCTGCTATATTATGCATCCGTCTGTTAATTAAGTATTCGTGTTGCTAACAACTTAATAATTTAAGTATCAGCCCGTTATTAATTAAAGTATCCGCGCTGCTATATTAAGTATCCACACTGCTATATTATGTATCCGAAAAACACTAAAAAAAGGGATTTTTGGTAATTAATGAAAGAGTAGGGAAATGAAGTAATTTCTTTCTTATACTATGTCATTTGCCTAATTTTATCCAAAAGATAAACCCAAATTGAGCCCATTAGGGTTTTTCCGATCCCAAACAAGTTTGGATTGGGTTGGTCAGTATAAAAGGGAGGATTACAAAAATATACTATTTAAGATTTTAATTAATAATATATGTATATATTCCTTTTTATTTATAAAACTAGATTTTTAATTACGAACATTTCAGAATATTTAATTCTCCAGATTTTTTTTTATATTTTAGTATCCGTATTTATTTCCTTTTTTAGGGGGTTATGTGTTAATTTTATGGGATTGATAATTATTATTTACTTTTTGACTTTTCAAAGGTAAAAAATATTTCTCTCTCTTCCAACAAACATATTTGTTCCGTATCTATCTCCTTTTAAAACATTTTTATGTATGTAATTTTCTCTCTTACAATTTTTTTTGGTATTTTCTGGGTGTTAACTTACCATTTTGAATAAGTTCCCATTATAGGACCATAATGTTCTAAAGTTTAGAATGTAATACAAACAATTAATATAATATATAGATTAATTATAATGAACATATACGAGAAACCAATTCCATCTAATTGTCACCAAAAAAATCATTTATAGCATAGAGAAAACAAACTTTTTTTTAAATATATGGAATATGTATGTTACATAACTATTTTTGAAATATTTAGGTTTTATTGAACCATATTTAGATTGGTATATAATTAGATATAATTTCAATTTAAATATAACATACTTTAATGTTATAGGTAATTTTACACCATTAAATAACTCATAGTAACATCAAAGAGTTATATCATGGCAACCATTTAATACACAAACATATATACCATCTATGTAATCATAACTATTTTTCTCTCCTTAATTACGTCCCTTTTTTCTTTCTCTTATTTTTTGGAAAAAGATTTCTCTCCTCTTCTTTCTCTCTCGTCAATTTCGATTCAAATTTTTTGGACAAATCTTTTTTTTACTTCTCTCTCTTCATTTTATATATTTTAGTTATACAAAAAGAATTAATATTAGTGTTTATTTTTTAAACCATAATGAATAACTTGCACCAAAATATAATCAAATTTCATACATATTATAAACCATTACACTTAAAACATTATTTTATAGTTTTAATTTAAAAGTTGTGTATATTAAGTGTACATTGTCAATTAAGTTTGGTGTACAATTGTTTAAACCACAATGATAACAAATCACGCGTTGTAAAATT
This sequence comes from Solanum gracilifrons, assembly GCA_029582605.1. Classification (NCBI taxonomy): domain Eukaryota; kingdom Viridiplantae; phylum Streptophyta; class Magnoliopsida; order Solanales; family Solanaceae; genus Solanum; species Solanum gracilifrons. The sequence continues at coordinate 49,525 of JAJOOH010000427.1, read as the reverse complement.
AATTTTTGTTATATGTTCCAATTGTATTCAGTCTTATACGATAATCTAATCAACTATCTCCCGATTATTATCATCAAATTAATGAATAACTAGACAAAAATATATGAAAAGATCATTAGTGTTGATAAAAATTTCATTCGTAAAAATAAATAAATTACAAAGTACTGTATCTATGGTGTTGTTTTACAAAGCAATACCAACATATCAAACAATTATATCAAAATACATATACAAGTCATAATTTTACACCACAAAAACATATTCAATTGATTTTTTTCGCAACCTTAATTACGTTGTTGTAATTAGTGTTTGCATCATAAATAACTCCTTTGGTCTTGAAATCCACATACCTTCCTGCAATACATTTTAATGAAAAGTTAAAAAACATACTAAACACAAATTTTAATAGTAAAATCTGAAATAGATAGTTAAGTTTTTTTATATCACTAAAAAAATTCATATACAAAGTGGTGCATATTATGGTTAAACAAAGTGGTGCATATTATGGTTAAACATGATTAATAATATATGATCTAACACCAAAATATACACCATAGTTTTATCAAAAAACACCAAATATACCACAAACACGTACACATACACCAAGCAAATTTGGTGTATATAAATTATCTAAACTATATCAAATACACCAGCACACCGATACACCTTAATTCAACCAAAATCAAATACACGAAAGGCTACAAAGTCATTAACAATAAATTCATATATCTCAAATATGGTGTTTGCAACAGACCTAAAATCTAACAATTACTTCAATAAATGTACCAAAAATATACCAATTACATCAGAAAATATACCAAAAAAATAACGAAGGTTGGTGTTTATTAAAAACCTAATATACAATTTTACACCAGGTAATTTATAGCAAATACACTATCAATTACACCTACTAATTTATCGAAAAATATTCACATAATTTGGCGTTAATACACGACTTAAAATAGACCATTAATCCCACAAAATCATCTACCAAAATACAATCACTAAATCTGGATTTCATAATCCACTCAAAAAACCCTCACAATTACACCAAAACAGATACCAAAAACAATCACGAATTGACAGATTAATAACAAGTTAATATACACTATTAATTACACCGCACAATCTACCCAATTTCAATTTTAAAAAAATGGTGTTTTTAAACGACTTAAAATACACCATCATATATAATCATACAATCTTATTATGGTCGAATTTCGAATTAGAATTCAAGAAATAAACACCTAGTTCCTGTAGCAAAAAACATGTACCAACCAGATAGATTATAAGATAACAATCAAGAAAATAAAAACACCAAATATGTTACATACATTGATTAAAAGAATCACAAATTCAGTCGTTAGTTATCACACATACCTGATGCGTCTCATCGTTCATTGTGTTGAATTAGAATTGAAATACCATTGGTATCCATAATTGAATAATCTTTCAGAATAGGGAGGTAGAAAGGTTTATTCTGGTTAAAAAACTTTTTTTGATGGGAGAGAACATATAACCAATCTAAGTATTGTGGAAGGTAAAAAAATTAGGGGAGAAAATCATGGGTCATATTACTACCCTACCTTTTTTTTTAAATAATATTATTTTATTGATTTGAAAAAAAACTATTGCTATTAGGGGTGTTCATGGTTTGGATAAAAACAGATCCAAATCAAAAAATCAAACCAAACCGATTAAATGAACCGATTTAATTTGGGTTTTGGTTTGGTTTGGTTTTAGATTGTTAAGAACCGATAGTATTTGGTTTGTTTATGGTTTTGTTCGAAAAAAATCGAAGAAATAATCGAACCGAACCAACAAGTTATATACATAAATTTTATTATTATACATACATAATATATTATATTCATAAACAATTTTAAAGATTTTATATATGTTTCATCAAAATTTATTTATAATTTACTTATGAAAGAAAAAATATCAAGGTGAGAACATTTTTCTTATTGGTTTCATGTATATGAGTGTCTATGGAAATTTTTTGTGGGACTGAAAATGTCATTGTCTCTTCCTTCTATTCCAAAATAGTGAATTTTGAAGTTTTATTCAGTAAATTCAATGATCGAAAGTTCTGTAATGCCAGTCATTCTAACTATTTTTTTGTTTGAATGGATTATTGTCACTTTTTTCACGTTTTGAATAAATTGTTTCTTTTATTTTTATGTATGGTTAATAACCGAATAACCGAACTAAACCAAACCAAAACCAAAAACAACCAAACCAATAAATGTATATTATATTTGGTTTGGTTTGGTTTTGATAATTTTAAAACCGATTAAGTTGATTTGGTTTTGGTTTTGACCAATAACCGACCCAAACCAAACCGTGAACACCCCTAATTGCTATGTTAGTGAAAAATAAAACTATTGTTATATAAGTGGTTATTAAGGCATCATATTTGTATACTTTAGTTTTTTTCCCGTATAAAAATCTCATCTTTGTAACATTCTGTATTGAAAGCGGTTTTTCCGATCCCCAAACAAGTTTCGATTGGAAATAATAATTTAAAGTTGGAATAGGAATCCTAATTTGATTAGGATTTGTTATTTATGGTGCTTACTTATTTATGTTTAATTAGGATTTATTAATTAGAGTGGTTCATATTCCTAGTTTAATTCGGTTTTTACTATTATAAATATAGGATGTTACTAGTTAGTTTTCAATATACAGTATACACAAAAAAAAATATTCAAGAAATACAATAGTTGCTACAATTATCCAGTGTATTCTGTTTTGAAAATTTGAATTTGCGAGTATGAATGGTGTGTCTCAGATGAGAAAGTGTGCAAAGGAGGAGATTTGTGAAGATATTATGATAAAAATATTGGATTTTTTGCCTTCAAAATGTCTGGCAAAGTTTAAATGTGTATCCAAGTGTTGGGAAAAGTACATTGCTGATTGCCGTTGCAGACGATGGAACCAAAAACCATATCTAGTTGGTTTCTTTTGTCAACATTCAGAGATTACCCGTGAGTTACTCTTCTTCTTGTCGTCGTCTTCAACAAAGGATCATTCAGGCACTTTCGATGGGTCATTAGATCACAATCTTTTTCATGGCAAGGCACGTCTTGTTGCAGCATCCAATGGTTTTCTTCTTTGCAATGTGAAAAAGGTTCATTACTATGTTTATAATCCCGCCACAAGCCAATTTTTGGTTCTCCCAAAAACTCAAATCTGCATGGAGGACGACGACAATAATCCACCACCTGTTGGATTTACAATTTGTAAGGTAGATAATAAAGATGATATTATCTCCTTCACTATAGTTCGGTATGCAATACCTCTGAATCCCTCTAATTTACAGTTTGCTGTAACCATTGAAAGTTTCTCTTCTGAAACTAATGTGTGGACTGCAAATAAGATTATTCTTGATGTACCTATAAGACTGTTTCCTTGTACCTTTATGAAGTCACCATCGGCTAGTGTCATCGATGGAGTATTCTGTTGGTATGATGATTCATTACAGATAACTGTTTATGATAGTATCCACAAGTCTTTCTGGGATTTGAAATTGCCTGAAGATATGGAGAGAGGAATAGGTTGTGGTTATCTTGGATCATCAGCTGGTGGATTGTATTTTGCATTGAATATTATATTCAAGGGAACCGTCATTGTGTGGTACCTTGCTAGCAATATTCGTAATCGAGATGCAGTATGGGTTAAGAAGTATGTTGGAAATGTAAAAAGCACTGTTCTACAATGTCCGGAGGATTTTGGAGTTGAGGGCTATCCTCACATTGAGTTTAATAACATGGTGATTCATCCTACTGTTCCACACATATTTTATTTGGGTTTTCAGCGTAATATTATTTCTTATGACTTTGAGATGGATGTTGCACAACTTGTCAATATTTTTTCAGGATGTCCAACGATGAAGCGCTACAAATTGTTTCCTTTTGAATGGTATCAATGGCCACGTCGTCTTCTGTAAACTATTCTTACTTATTTGAATAATATTTATTCTATATACTTTGAACTTAGGAATTCAAAACTTTGGAGGGGTCCCCAAAACAGAGTCTTTCCCTTTTTATTATCAAAGCCTTTAATTGTTGGATAAACCTAAGAGAATCATGTAAAGTCATAAAGAAATATATGCATTTTATTCAACATATATAAGAGTGACAATTAGGTGAGATTGCAGAGTTAAAATGCAAACAATTCAGCTATAGTTCATCACATTCACAAGATGAATGCCATAGAGATGAGAATGACAAGATGGATATTGTGTGATCATACAAGATCAGAAGAAGGTTCAAGTAACAGATTGGGGATAAATTGAGGGATGGTTGCTTTAGATGGTTTGATTTATGTCATGCATCAAGCTCTAAATAAACCTGTTCGTGTGTACGTAAGACAAGCTGTTGAAAGATACGAGGTAGACTTAAAATTGCATGGAAGAAAGATGTCTCGAAGAACTACAATCTGGGGATCCATACAGACTTAGTAATGCTAGGGCATAATTAATAAAGGAAGAAAAAAATGCATATTAGTAGAGAATATGTGTAGACATTACTACTTTCAACTATAAGTTTTATGTTTTATAGGAATGGTTTAATCCTTTAAAAGATATACAGAACTAGTAATACTTTTTCACATAAAATTAGGATGAGATGATTTAAATGGTCAGTGAACATTCATATAGTCAATCCTAACTTGTTTGATTTGCGGCATTGTTAGTAGAAAATAGAATTAGATAGATCATATATGAGCTTACACACACGAAATGAAACAAATAAACGGCTCTTTCACGTAGTGAGAAATACTTTCTTCCATATAAATAGTTGCATTAGTTTAACTCTCTTCTGAAACTAATGCGTGGACGATGTACCTCTAAGACTGCTACATTCTACCTATATGAAATAACCATCAGCTAGTGTCATCGATGGAGTATTCTGTTCGCTTGATGATTCACTACAGATGGTGCATTGTATTTTGCATTGAATATTAGATTTGTGCCAACCATCCAGGATGGTCCATCCTTGTGTGGCACCTTGCGAGCAATATTCATAGTCGAGATGCAGTATGGGTTAAGAAGTATGTTGAAAATGTAGCTACTGAGAAAATCGCTTAATTCCTGTAAATTGTTAATATAGTATATGTACCTTCAATCCTTCCCCTAGCTATCAAACGTAAAGATTTCAAACCTGATTTGGTGGATGATAGTGTAGGGCCAGGTTCATATATGTTTCTACTGAAATAGGAGAAAAGTGTTTTACAATGGATGACAACAAAATGTATGTGGTCCACTGTGGGTTGAAGAATCAAATAATTTATAATCCAAGAACTAGGGTTGAATATCTTTGGTAGTCTGTCCTATTTCAAGGGCAAGTGCCCTCCAAAGATCTACGAAGGTGGTACATGTTATCGCTTGTACACCCGTTCAAACTTTTATGGATTGAAACCTCAAAAGTATCCTCGAATGATGGTTTCTAATATTGTCAATGAGACTAGGCGAGAACCTAGTATCTTTTGACTATATGACTCTCCCGCGCGCCTCTCAAACGTTGGATAGAGCACTAGAGGATGATACTAATTGGAATCAATAGATGATGAAGGAAATATGCACACTTGGAAGAAACAAAATACTCTAGGTAGAATATCAAAAAATTATATATTTATTATTACTGTTAAATTTTCTTAATAATTTGTTGATAACCTCTCACTAATTATTATGCACATATTTTTGAAATTTCACTATTGATGTAATTATAATTAAAAATCGTAAACAATTAAATTTATACTTATTTTTGATTTCTTAATTTATCTAATTCACTTCAATTTGAATCAACCATGTTTTTATATTGGCTTTATAAGATTGTCTTCAATTCTGTGAGATGTTTTATTAAACATTTCAAGTTCAAACTAATTAGATTATCACATAATTAAAATTTTTAAAAATATTGTCTTAACCTTGAATGTCTTATAATCAAAAGAAAATTTTGACAGTTCATGTAACAATTGATTATGTTAAAAAAAAGTTTTAAAACTAGAATCAATAAGATAGATTTAAACATTTATGTTGTTATGTAACTGTTGACACCCAATTTTGACCCTATGCAATTCGAGTTAACTATCGAGCTTCTTCAATTTCAAACAATTTGAAATAACCGTCTTTGAAAAATCCTAAAAAATATATATTTTAAAATCTCTTTCTATTTAGTTTTGGTTAGTACTTTTCAGAAATAATTATATAATTTTACATGTTGGCTTATATAATTTTCGTCTTTTATATAAATATTTAATAAATAGCCTAAAAATAATGTTTATCATAATTACGCATTTATTTCTTTGAATTAGTGAATTTTATAATTTTGTATAATTAGTTCTCTATTTTAAGTAATGAATAAGTCTTGATAATTATTTTGTCTTGTTTAAATTAAGAAGCTCAAATAATTAATCAATAATTATTCATCTTATTTTAATTTTAGCTGAATTAGTTATTTGATTCAACTTGGTCATACATAAATCTAATTTGATTAGAATAGAAAGTAAATTGGCCAAATTTTAAATATAATGGGCCCTCCTTTTAATTCTTGCACATCTGCATATTCATATAATTGCATACTCTCCCACGTTCCTTTCTTTTTATTCTTTTCCAACCAAAGACAAGCTTCTCTCCCCTTTCTTCTTCCTCCAAAACGCAAAAGTCAATACCAAGAACCCTAGTTTCTTGACCATTGAAAGTGCCTCCCTCTAAATTTCAACTATTGTAGACTGTGGGTTAGATTTGTTGACTTTGGCTTAGATAAAATCTCACCCAAATCTAATTCGAATCGGAAGATATCACATCGAATTCGGATTTTTGGGGGCATGTTCTTCTCTTACTCGGTTTCTCCTCCATTATTTTCAATCAATCTCTCATCTCCCGCTAAAACGGCTATTGAAATTCAAATCTCTATTTTTGCTATAAATACATGGTATTGGTGCCATTTAAGGGACGGACAGAAATAGAGGGAGAGATAGAGGAAAATCACAGTGATATAGGTTCATAAGAAGAATTTTGATTTCTGTAGTTGCTAAGTTAAGAATTTCGAATCTCGAGTTTTCGTCTTAGGCTCTTTGTTCTTTGTCATCGGAAGCTTTCGTCAGAGTTCTTTTCACGTGGTGGTGAAATAGTTCATTTCAACTTGTCGTCTCAAGTTCGCTGCCCATAACCAGGTAATCTGCTTCCGCTATTTCTTTAAATTCCCGATTTTGCTTTGTGTTCGTTTTAAGTATTTTAGTTGTTTTGATTTAGTCACTGCTTAACATGTAGATTGATGGGTAAATGCCATATAGCTTTTTTTTTCTTTTTTTTTTAGACTTTTCCAGCTCATATTTATTTCGTGTTGTTTGTTAGAATTCAGCTTTTAAATACTGTATTCTTAGTTTCGTTTCCTGCATTCTGTTTGCTCAAGGTGTTTCCAGATTTTTATGAACTTGTTGATACCTCGTAAATGTTGAGACAATTTTTTGAAAATATTTTGGCTAAACTTTGAACTTGTGGACTCCTTCTCCATTCTATTTGTTTGAATCAGTAGACCTTTAAACTCATGTTTGCTCCCTTCCTTGTGAGTCCTCTATTCCGTGGATAATATGATTTTTGTTATTCTATTACATTGCTTTAGATTCATACATGCATTTGACTACATTACTTTATTATCATTATTTTTCTTTTGACAAAAAAGTAAAAAGTAAAGTTAAGTGTCAATCATTGGTAGTGAGAAATAACATTTGTCTTGTTTTGTCTGCTACTGCCAAAGGGTGTTCTTCCGTGATATGTGTTAATTGTCAAGATAATAGTTTAGTCACATGATTTTAAGTGTTACTTGTATAACAATGAGAGTTTAGGAGTTAAGAAATTTAATCAATCTAAATAAGAATTAGCGTAATTGTGAAGTCGGCTATAATAATTCTTATTATTTTTTACTATTATTATTATTTTTAAAACATTCCTTCTTAAATTGTTAGTTTAGTCATTGTTGGGTTCCATTTATTTGTTTAGAAAGACTTGCATTTTTTTTTCTTTATTTATTTGCATTTTTGAGTCTAGCATGCTACTAACCATTTAGTTGAAGATTGGAATTTAATATGTCATATGTTCAACTTTCCTTGAATTTTAATTCTAAGTTAAGTATTAATTTTTCTTCCATGTTTACCTTGCATGAACCCCTCTTTGGTTTGAGTCCATTAGACTCCCTTCTATCTCTTCCTTTTGCATTTCGGATGTGCTATGGAGTCCCAAACTCAGCACTATCGAGTTGAACTCATCATTTCAAGAAATTGGAAGCTGAAACAGGTCTCGGAAAGCAGAAAAATGGGTTGTATACATTCGATATACACTGATATACATCAGGGGTATATCAAAACGGGAATTGAGCCAAAAGCCCAAATCAGCAACGAGTTTGGCCCAAAAAAGGGCCCAAATTTATCTTCTCCTTTATTCTCCTAGAATATTTAATTGTGATTGCTTATTGTTAGTTGTTTTTTTATTAACTCTCACTTTAAATAACTTAATTGAACTCCCCAAATGATGAACTATTTTCTTTGTGTTGGTTTACTTTAATAAATTTTATTTTATCAACTCTTGCACCCTTATTTACTTATTCAAATGTTTTCAATTCAAAACTTTCACTTACTTTTAACTAGTTTAAACTGATTTCTTGGTTTATCGACTAAATTAGTTCAAATTATTATGAGTCAAATAAATTTTAATTAATCTAGTTTTGTTAAAATTTTAATCACTTACATTCAATTCAAATGTTTCATTTAAGTCCCTTTCCCTATAAAATAAAATAAAATGTGTCGTTTATTTAATCTATTTTCTCAAGTTAATCGAACATTGTAAATAAATATTATTATTTATATATATTGAATCATTTTCTTAAAAAGAAATAGTCCAAAAAATATTTAACCTAAGTCATAGGATAACCGCGTGTTAACGGGCACTTCAAATGTCTTAAAAACCTTCTTGAAGCGTAAATAAGAACCTCTTACTCAATTTCTCTAAATTTTTAAGGACTTAATCTGTTAGAGTCTTTTCAAATTAAGTTTTCTTAATTTCTTTAAAAAATTAAGTGGCGACTCTTTCTAAGTATTTTTCTCAAATTATTTTATACTTAGAACATTTCAAAAAGTGATTTTTTTAAAGGACAGTAAAATTACGGCATAACAGTAACGTACAATAATTTATATATGTTTATTCTTGTCTTACAAAATATTACAAGAAATGTTATACTGTTAATTAAAAAAGAAAAAATAATTATTAAATTATTATCAATTACAATATATTTAAAGAATTTATGAGAATAAAATATACAAACAAATTAATTGAACTAATTATTTTTTCTAAATTTTGGCTTTAGGCATCCAATGTCTATGTTTTTTTTTCTTTGGTCTCATTTGAATTTCTTTTGAATGATCAAACTCTTTTTCTTCTAGTAACGAAATTATTCTTCAATTCAAAGAATGATGTATAGAGATTATTTTGGTTTGACAAACCTATACAATGCCTTTGAAAGAAATAACGAGGTGTTTCTAACTAATATCTCAAGAATGCAGATATTCCTCAATAGCATCGGACATGATTCAACACTCGTAAGACTTTAATAGTCCAACCCGTTGAAACAAAAAGTATAAGAAGAGTCGGAGGTGTATATGATTTAAATTTTATGGACTCAATTTATAAGATTTTTAACATTTATGAAGTAAACATATATATATACATAAATTTATATTATACGTAAAAAATATTGAGTTATGAAACTAGATAAACTTAATTTCAGAATTTCTACATCTACTCTTAACAAAAAAATGTCTAATAATAATTGGCCTTTGGATCAAACCGCCCCTAAAATTAAAAGGACCACTTTCCCACCATGTTGAAAAATGTTCTAATGATTGAAAGGTGATGACACCACTCTAATGATTGAAAAAATCCTTAATATCATAAAGGAAAGGTTTTTTTTCTTAAAAGCTTCAGTAATAACCAAAACAACCTATTTGAGAAGGATAAGCGAGGTGAATTGTGAATGATACAAAAGTGATGGAATTGTTGTTGGACAAACAATATCATTTTGAATCTTCAAGTTCATCGAAGATCCTTTCAATTTTGATTCAAGATTATCAAAAAATTTGAGATTCAAGATTCTTTCTTCTCCAGTTCAGTGAAGATCCTTTAAATTTTGATTCAAAAATTGTTGAAAATTTTGAGATTCAAAATTATTATCTTAGTTTATTGAAGATCCTTTCAATTTTGATTCAAAATTGTCGAAAAATTTGAAAAGATACATCATGAATATCTTTGCTACTTTGCATTTTACTATTTATGTATTTTGTTTAAATTGATAAGTATTGTATTTATACTAGATACATTCAATTAATAGTTATTGCCCATAAGATGTTAGATTTGAGATCGATACATTACTGTGTGGTAGTTGTTATGTAATTGATACATTTAGTATGGACAAAATATGAAAAAGAAACGAGGTCTGTGTCTGGTATTATGGAAAATATTTTTCGTAAAATATTTTTAGTTTTTTTTCTTATGTTTTGTTAGTTTAATTTTGAAAATCAAATTTGAATATAGGTTTTGTAACTGCTAAGAATTTGGAGTGAATTTAGGGAGAGAAAATAGGAGTGGTGAACGGCTGGAGACTTTTATGTATCCAGTAATTTTTAGAATTAGGAGAAAGAAGGAATTTAAGTAATATTTTAAAAAGGTAGGGAAAAAAATAGAGAATGAGGAAATTAAACTTAAGTAATTTATGCATATTATTACTACCACAAAAGGCTATTCATCCAAAAAAAAAAAGAGAAAAAGAAAAACCCAAATTGAACGAGAAAATGATCAAAATGGTCCTTAATGTATGGGCTTTGATTTCATTTGGTCCTTAATGTATGGACTTGATGGAAATGGTCCTTTATGTATCATAAATTGTGATCAATTTGGCCCTTAACCCTAAAATTTTAATGGCAGTGATTATTTTAAAAAAATTTAACTAAAATCGCTACATGTGGAGCGATTTCCCATTATTTTTTAAGCAGTCTCGCCTCGAGAATTTTTAATAAAAAAAAATTTAAACTTTTTTAAGAAAATGGCTGCTATAGCAGCTATTTCTATTTTTTAAACGCTGCTGGGGCAGCGTTGTTAAAAAAAATAAATTCACAGTAGCGATTTTAAAGAAAAAAGAATTTTTTTTTGGACCGGCAGCGATTTTTATGTTTTTTATAGGAGTAACAACGTCAATTTTGTCAGAAGAAAATCGCTCCGTCAGGAGCGATTTTACCCTTTTGGTTAAAAAAAATTTGATGTGCCATTTTGGAATTTTTGGAAACAGGGGAAGAAAAGTCTTGAACGAGTGCATCTTTTACATATTCCGTGTATTTTGATGGCAAAATAAAATAAAATATTAATTTTAGGGTTAAGGACCAAATTGATCACAATTTATGATACATAAAGGACCATTTCCATCAAGTCCATACATTAAAGACCAAATGGAATCAAAGTCATACATTAAGGATCATTTTGATCATTTTCTCCAAATTGAACCCATTAGGGTTTTTTCGAATCCCAAAAGGCTATTCAGCCAAAAAAAAAAATGAAACACCCAAATTCCGATCCCAAAGAAGTTTGGATTAGGATTGGATTGGTCAGTATAAAAATCTCTATCTTTGTAACAATTCTGTATTGAAAGCGGTGTTTCCGATCTCCAAACAAGTTTGGATTGGCTTGGCTTGGCTTGGTCAGTATAAAAATCTCATCTTTGTAACGATTCTGTATTGTAAAGATTCTGTATTGAAAGCGATTATCGTCTGCTGCTTTGGTATACATATAAAAATCTCAGGTTTGGAGTTTTTGTGAATCAGTATAAAAATTTCAATTGTTTGTGTCTGCTAACTGACAATTATCCACTACTCTTGTATTCTGTTTTCAAAATTTGAAATTGCGAGTATGAATCCAATGAGAAAGAAGTGTGTAAAGGAGGAGATTTGTGAAGATGTTATGATAAAAATATTGGACTTTTTGCCTTCAAAATGTCTGGCAAAGTTTAAATGTGTATCCAAGTGTTGGGAAAAGTACATTACTGATTGCCGTTGCAGACGGATCCAAAAACCATATCTAGTTGGTTTCTTTTGTCAACACTTTGAGGTTCCCCGTGTACCTATGCAGACTAACTTCTTCTCGTCGTCTCAATCAGTGATTGATGGCACTTTCGATGAGTCATTAGACAATCTTTTTCATAGCAATGCACGTCTTGTTGCAGCATCCAATGGTTTTCTTCTTTGCTATGTGAAAAAGGTGCATTACTATGTTTATAATCCCGCCACAAGCCAATTATTGGTTCTCCCAAAAACTCAAATCTGCATGGAGGACGACGAATATAATCCACCACCTATTGGATTTATTTGTAAGGTAGATAACCCTGATAATAAAGATGATATTATCTCCTTCACTATAGTTCGGTATGCAATACCTGACTATCAATCTAATTTACAATTTGCTGTAACCATCGAAAGTTTCTCTTCTGAAACTAATGCTTGGACTGCAAATAAGATTATTCTTGATGTACCTCTAGGACTGTTTCGTTCTACGATATCACCATCAGCTAGTGTCATCGATGGAGTATTCTGTTGGCTTGATGATTCACTACAGATAACTGTTTATGATAGTATCTACAAGTCTTTCTGGGCTTTGAAATTGCCTGAAGATAGGGAGAGAGGAAAAGCAGGTGGTTGTTATCTTGGATCATCAGCTGGTGGATTGTATTTTGCATTGAATATTAGATTTCAGGCAACCATCATTGTGTGGTACCTTGTGAGCAATATTCGTAGTCGAGATGCAGTATGGGTTAAGAAGTATGTTGGAAATGTAGGCAGCACTGTTCTACAATGCCGGAAGGATTTTGGACTTGAGGGCTATCATAGAATTGTGTTGAAAACCATGGTGATTCATCCTACTGTTCCACACATATTTTATTTGGGTTTTCTTCGTAAGGTTATTTCTTATGACTTTGAGATGGATGTTGCACAACTTGTCTATAATTTTTCAGGCATAAGTCCAACAGAGAGTTACAAATTTTTTCCTTATGAATGGTATCAATGGCCGTGTCGTCTTCTGTAGACTCTATTTGTTCTTGTTTGAATAATATTTATTCTATATATACTTTGAACTTAGATACAAATAATGGAATTCCTTCTTTCTATTCTAGCTAATAGCTAATTATTTTGAAGTCTCTGCCATTTCATTATCTGGTTTTCAATTTGCTCAAAGTTTGGGCCAATATACTCTTAACATATAAGAATATATATGTATATGTATCTCCTTCACTATTAATCTTATCCCTCAGATAGTTAGAATTAGTGAAACTCTTGACCTTGTACCTCAGATAATTTAGTTGCAGTGCAGAAATTAATACATATTCCCAGACAAGAGAGAGTTGCTCGGATGCTAAACATCCCTCACTTTCAACCCTAAGATTGTGAGTTTGAGTCACCAAGGGAACAAAAAGGTGGGAGCTCCTAGGGAGGGGTAAAAAAAATAGATATTCCGAACCTGCATAATCACTTTTTTGTGTGTGTTTGCTTTAGTGCAAATGACAACTAGGTCATCTGAATACTTTGTAAAGAGTTGATAACTCAGGAAAAAAATGACATAGAATTCAAAACTTTGGAGGGGTCCCCAAAACAGAGTCTTTCCCTTTTTATTATCAAAGCTTTTAATTGTTGGATAAACCTAAGAGAATCATGTAAAGTCATAAAGAAAAGAAAGGCAATTGTAGAAACTAGAATTTGTGAACTTTTGAGTCATATAATGAAACTTTACAACAACATAAGCAGTGTAGTGTAGTCATATGATGGAACTTTGAGAAAGAGTAATAAATTGTAAACTAGGAGCATTACCAGAGTGTTGGTGAACCAATTCGGATTTGTGTCTCTACTTTTCCTAAGGAGATTGATTGAAGTTTATTGCTAGAGGAAGAAGGATCTGCACATGGTGTATGTTAATTGTTGTCGATATTGTGCTAATTGATGGCCGTACTTGTGGATGAGCTAACCAACACAATGGTAGATGAAGTTCCTGGTTGTCTGTTAATTGTTGTCGATATTGTGCTAATTGTATTTTCATTGAATATTAGATTTGTGCCAACCATCATTGTGTGAACCTTGTGAGCAATATTCATAGTCGAGATGTAGTATGGGTTAAGAAGTATGTTGGAAATGTAGCCAACACTGTTCTACAATGCCCGGAGGATTTTGGACTTGAGGGCTATAATTGGTTTGAGATGACGAGCATCGCAATTCATCCTACTGTTCCACGCATGTTTTATTTGAGTTTTCTTGGTAAGATTATTTCTTATAACTTTGAGATGGATGTTGCACAACTTGTCTATAATTTCACAGGATGTAGGCCAACACAATACTTCAAATTTTTTCCTCATCAATGGACACGTCTGTTTTCTCTAGACTCTCTACTTATTTGAACAATATTTATTCTATATACTTTGAACTTAGATACAGATAATGTATTTCCTTCTTTCTATTTTAGCTAATAGCTTGATTTGATCCTTGATTCTAGTCTATTTTATTTATACAAGTAGAAAGTACAATAGTAGACCATAGGAAAAATTGAAACAATCATGTTGAATGACCCTTACATGCTAAAGAAATAGTGGAGATCATGCTGAGGTTACATGTATTGCTCCCCTATTATCATTACATAGGGTCTTGTAAAGGTTTTGAAAAAAAATGTGTCCGAAAGACATATTGCCAAAATATTTCTAGGCTAACACACACGAAAAACCGAGAAACCGTCTAATAACTGTAAACCCATTCAAACTTTTATGGGTTGAAAGTCAAAAGTTCCTCGAATGATGATTTCTAGTATTGTCTGTGTTTGTCTTGTTCTGATGAGACTAGGCAAGAACTTAGTATGACGAAGGAAATATGCACACTTGGAAGAAACAAAATACCCTACTAAGTAGAATATAAAAAAAAATATGTATCTGTTATTACTATTAATTCAAATCTTCTTAATAGGTTGTTGCAAATCTCTTACCAATTATTATGCACATTTTTGCAATTTCATTATTGATGTAATTATAATTAAAAATCGTAAATAATTAAATTTATAGTTACTTTTGATTTCTTAATTTGTCCAATTCACTTCAATTTGAATCAACCATGTTTTAATATTGGATTTATAAGATTGTCTTCAATTCTTTGAGATGTTTTATTAAACATTTCAAGCTCAAACTAATTAGATTATCAAATAATTGAGTTTTTTTTTTAAATATTGTCTTAACCTTGAATGTTTTATAATCAAAAGAAAATTTTGATAGTTCATGTAACAATTGATTATGTTAAAAATGTTTTTAAAACTAGAATCAATAAAAGAGATCTAAACATTTATTTTGTTATATAACGTACGATAATTTATATATGTTTATTCTTGTCTTACAAAATATTACAAGAAATGTGATACTGTTAATTAAAAAACAAAAATTAATTATTAAATTATAATCAATTACAATATCTTTAAAGAATTAATAAGGATAAAATATATAAACAAATTAAATAAACTAATTATCTTTTCTAAATTTTGGCTTTAGACACCCAATGTTTATTTTATTTTTTCCTTTGGTCTCATTTGAATTTCTTTTGAATGATCAAACTCTTTTTTCTTCTGGTAGCGAAATTGTTCTCCAATCCAAAGCACGATTTATTGGAGATTTATTTGGTTTGATAAACCTATACAATGCCTGTGAAAGAAATAGCGAGACGTTTCTAACTAATATCTCAAAAATGAAGATATTCCTCAATAACACCGATCAGAATTCAACACAAGTAATATTAGTAACTTTCCTATAAGAGGTAAAGAAAACAAAAGTTTGTATAATGGACAGATTAGAAGGGTCAATTTTACCCTCCAACAAGATACATCATTAATTCATTACTTTTTGGAGTTGCAATTATACTTGTTTTCCCTTCTTTTCTTATTTCTTTTTTTCATTCTACTCATTGTAAAAAAAAAAAAAAACTACTCTGACTATTCATTGTTTTTAATCCTACAAATTGAATATTTGTAAGGTATAAATATAGTGTATAATTCTTTCTTCAATGTCTTTTTTATTTTTTGTGTCTCAAATTTATTTTTAGATAATAAATATTATCCTTAAATAAATAATGTTACAAATACATAGCCCAAACCGAACCGAGAAGTTATATATATAAATTTTATAATTATTTATAAATAAAATATAAGTATTTTCATAAATTTCTGTTTTTTTTTTCTTAAATTTATTTTGAAACCAATTTAATCTCTCATTTTGTACATATGAAAATAATTTTTTTACTTATTTGTTTAACCGTTTTTTTTTAATTTTATCATTAAATAAAAAATGCACGAGCATACAAAAGTTCAAGTTAATTCTTTAGCTGGTCACTTATGTCATAAAAATTTACCACTAAAATTATTTCTATTTCTTTTCTCTCATTTTTCATTAGTACTTTAAAAAATTTCACCTTCATATTTTGTATCATTTTAACTTCTACTTTTAGAATTTATCTAAAAAATATTTTTTACTTTATTTGAAAATTGATGTTTGAACATGAAAATTTGAAATACAACTTTTCAACTTGAAGGTATATTTCAAATTTGAAAAACATGTTAGTATAATCTATTTTTAAATTCATTTTTCACTTTTGATAGTATATTTAAGTACATTCAAACATGAATATTATTTCAAATATTTTTTTGTGTCTCAACTCTTGAAGAAATAATCCAACCCCGTTGAACCAAAAAGTATAAGAAGAGTCGGAGGTGTATATGATTTAAATTTTATGGACTCAATTCGTAATATTTTTAACATTTATGAACTCAACATATGAAAAAACTTTATTTTTATGTTTATAATCCTGCAATACTGAACTATTGGGATTTATGGTTCACTATAACAATTGAAAGTTTTTCTTCTGAAACTAATGTGTGACCTGCAAGTAAGATTATTCTTGATGTACCTCTAAGCCTGTTACATTCTACTTTCTATTTTAGCTAAATGTTTGATTTGATCCTTGATTCTAGTATATTTTACAAGAAGAGAGTAGAATAGTGGCCCTCTACGAAAGATCGAAAAAATCGTCTAAATCATGTTAAATGGCCTTTTCATGCTAAAGAAATAGTGGGGATTATGGTGAGGTTATATGTATTTCTCCCCTATATCATTACGTAAGCTCTCGTAAGTGTTTTGAAAAAAATGTATTCAAAAGACTCATCACCAAAATATTCATGGGCTGACACACACGAAAAATTGAGAAAATCGCCTAATTCATGTAAATTGGCCCCTAAATGTCCGATATGGACTCTAAAAATTGTGAGACTGTACGTAGTGCTCCCCCAACTCCCTGCAGAGGGTTCCATAAAAGTTTAGCAAAGAAATAATCTGGAAGCCATATCACCAAAATATTCATGGGCTAACACACGAAAAAACTATAAAAATCGCTTAATTCCTATAAATTGGCCTTAAATGCCTAATATGGACTCTAAAAATTGTGAGATTGTATGTACTACTCCCCCCAACTCCCTACAGAGGGTTCCATAAAGGTTTCACAAAGAAATTGTCCGCAAGTCATATCACCAAAATATTTATGGGCTAACACACATGAAAAATTGACAAAATCGTCTAATTCCTGTAAATTGGCCCCTAAATGCCAATAATGAACTCTAAAATTTTTGAGATTGTGCATAGTGCTCCCCCATCTCCCTATGGAGAGTTCCATAAAGGTTTCGCAAAGAAATCGTCTGAAAGTCATCTCACCAAAATATTCATCTAACACACACGAAAAACTTAGAAAATCGCCTAATTCCTATAATTTGGCCCCTAAATGCCCCATATGGGCTCTATGAGACTGTATTTATTGCTCCCTCAAATCCTTACAAAGAATTTCGTAAAGGTTTCGCAAAGAAATCGTCTGGAAACCATTGTGAGACTGTACATACTGCTCCTCCAACTCCCCATGGAGGGTTCCGTAAAGGTTTCGCAAATAAATTATCTCAAAGTCATATAACCAAAATATTCATGGGCTAACACACGAAAAATTAAGAAAATCGCCTAATTCCTGTAAATTGACTTCTAAATGCCCAAAATGGACTCTAAAAATTATGAGAATGTATATGTTTTTCCCCAACCCCCCTGCGGAAGGTTCTATAAAGGTTTTGCATGCGCATAAAAAATTTGAGAAAATTATCTAATTCTTATAAATTGGCCTCTTAATATCCAAAATGTACTCTAAAAATTATGAGACTACAAGTACAACTTCCTACAGAGATTTCTGTATAGGTTTCACAAACAAGCTGTCTGGAAGCTATATCACAAAAATATTCATGGGATAACACACTCGAAAAAACTGAGTAAATCACCTAATTCTTATAAATTGACCCCTAAATGTCTAAAATGGACTCTGAAAATTGTGAGATTGTACGTAATGCTCCTCCAAATTCCTATGGAGGGTTCTGTAAAGGTTTCAAAATTTTTTTATCCGTAAGTCATATCATGAAAATATTCATGGGCTAAGACACACGAAAAACTGAGAAAATCACCTAATTCTTGTAAATTGGCCCCTACATGCCCAAAATAGACTCTAAATTTTTTTATATTGTACGTACTGCTACCCCAACTTCCTACGGAGGATTCTGTAAAGATTTCACAAAGAGATCGTCTAAAATTCATATCACCAAAATATTCATGGGCTAACACACACATGAAAAACTGAGAAAATTGCTTAATTCATGTAAATTAGCCCTTTATGTCCAAAATGAACTCAAAAATTGTGAGAGTATACGTACTACTCTCCCAAATTCCTACGGCGAGTTCTATAAAAAATTTACGGAGAAATCATTTGAAAGTTATATTACCAAAATATTCATAGATTAATACATACGAAAAATGGAAAATATCGTCTAATTATATTCCTATAAGTTGGCATATACTCTAAAAATTGTAAGATCGTATGTTAAGCTCCTCCAACTCTAAAACCATTTCATCAAAAATTCATTAACTTATCCATATACAATATGCTAAAGAAAGTGACAAAATCATCATCCACATCTTTCAAGAAAATGGCATGTGGCAAAGTAAAGGAAGAATCAAGAATTGATGAGTATATATTTATTTATTGAGACACGTGTACTATAATGCTAATCTATTTTTTATTATATATTATATATGTGGCAAAATAAAATAAATTACTTACAACTTACTAGTGTGTGAGAAAAAAATGAATAGCAAGATGAAGGAGAAGAGTGAAGCGGTGTTGGACATGTCACCGACATCAACGGTTGAAGGTGGTGTTGAGGATATCTACGGTGAGGATCGTGCCACAGAGGATCAACTCATCACTCCATGGACTTTCGTTGTTTCTAGGTAATCGTAATGTTCGTGTCAGCTTGTGAACGTCTCAAATTAATTTCGCGATTTGCTATCCTTCCTTCCACTAATATAAGTATCGATAATTCCTCAATGAGGATCACATATGTCTCCTTCTGTCTCAATTTATATATGTGGTATTGTTTTGGATTCGAAGAGTCAAATTTTGATTATTGATATATTTGTTCTATTCGAACATAGAAATCATAAGTTTTTTTTGTTTGAAATACTTCTTTTGTTTTAATTTGTTTCACAGTTTATTTTGTTTGATTTAAAATACGAGTTAAGTCAAATTAACTAATGTTGAGTCTAAATTCATATAGAATCTCCAAAAGTTTTTTAAGGTTTTTTTTTATATGTTTAGAAACTTTTTTCTAAATAAAAAATAGTAGTAAGTTAATTTAACAGTGGTTAATAATTTAAAATATTTAAGTAACATTTGAAAAAGTTTCTAATCAAAAAAATCATTTTTGTCTTTTTCATATAAAAATCAAGACAAATAAATTAATATAAATAAAGTAAAAATATAAATGATAGAAAATATTATAAATCACAATAATTAACCGCTTAAATATTTGAAAGTACCTGTTGATTTGCCATCAACATGATACGGTGAAATCAAGTTTTTGTTTCTGTCAAGGAATAAAAATGTTTAATTTTCAATATACCAAAAAATGTACTTAGTACATGATTTAATTTTTTTTTCTCATTTGACCGTCTTAAGTAATAGCTAAGATAAATACTTAAATATTATCTAAACAATATTATAAATCACAATAATTAATCATATCAGGCAAGTACAAAAATTGTGGTCAAAAGAAAAACTTGTTTGACTCTCGAAATCTGAAAAGAGTTATAAGAACAAAGAAAATAGTAGTATCTTGTTAGTAGCCGTGTATTTAGGTTGTCGTGATTTTCAAGGTACCAACACCTTAACAAAATGCTAGTGATTGATTAGCTTAAAATTGGTGATTACACTAAGTAAAGTGTGTTAATGGTATCTTTCAGAAATATTATTGACCAACAAACTTGTGATCTAAGTTGCGCGGACTCTTTACTTTCGATGCCGGACCCGTGTTGGATTCTCTAAAAATACAGTACTTTTGGAGAATCCGATTCGCACCATTGACATTTCTGAAGAGTCCGAGCAACATAGCTTGTGATCATTGGGTAGGGAGATCATATTCATGAATTAGTAAGAGTTTCAAGTTTGTGAATTAAGAAGTAGTTTTCTGATCATTTTGGGAGTTTGTTATCTTTTATTTGCAAATTTGGCTGTAAAATGTTGTATATTTGTCAACTTTTTGGCTGGAAAAAATTAGTGGTTACAACTTGTTGAGGGATCCGCGTTACAACAAAGGGCTCGCCTTCACGGAGAAGGAAAGAGATGTTCATTACTTGCGAGGCCTTCTTCCACCCGCGGTTATACCCCAGGAACTTCAGGTACATAAACTGATTAATGTTACACGTTGGAAAAGTTGTTCCCGAGTGATCTATAAGTCATGAATTCGAGTCGTGAATCAGTTATTGATGTTTGTGTCACGTAGGGTCTTACATTATTATATACCGTGTAATGTGGCCCTTTCCTGAACCCTGCATGAACAGTGATATCTTGTGTTATGTCATTTCAGGAGAAAAGACTTATGCAGAGTCTTCGCCGATATGAAGTCCCTTTGAATAAATATGTTGCCTTGATGGAACTAGAGGTAAACTATAAGCACAAATTATTTACTTATGAATTTAGTTGTGCATCGAGATTTGCTATTCATATGAAGGGGTGCAAGTCATTGTCATGTATGATCACTTAACTTTATCCATCGTAAGTCCATAAGACCAAGTAAAGTCGCCTAACTTTTTATTCGATTAAAGTAACTGAACTTCATCTGCTATAAGAGTTATGTGTAACACAAAAGTCATCTTGAGAGGTATGTTTTGTCGTGTAGCGGAAAGAAACTTAGACTTAGTGACTTTACCGTAAAGTTGGTAAAGATTGTATGACATAGTTCAGATTTCGAGAGTCAACAAAGTTTATTCGTATTCCTTTTGAATATTTTGAATTGTTAATTTTTGTTTCTTATTGTACTTTTTATGTAGTTTCTAAATATGTAAATTATTTTTCAAAAACCTTAAAAATTGTGTGTCCAAATTCACAATCAAAATAAAAGTTTTGACTTTCGAATTTGAAGTATGACATATAAATTGGGACGTCCAGAGTATGTAAAGTTATTGTTATAGTTGATGAATTTCAGTTTGTTTAATGTGGCAAAAAAAATGGTTTTGTGACTTTGCTATTATAACGGGTAAAGTTCAAAGGCCATACGTGAAATTGACGTTGTAATGGTATTTTATTTAGCCAGCCTTCTCATTCTTCCTCTGTTTTCTTTTCTGTATTGTATTTGCAGGAGAGAAATGAAAGGTTGTTTTACAAGCTTCTTATCGATAATGTAGAAGAGTTGCTTCCGATTGTCTATACTCCGACCGTTGGTGAGGCTTGCCAAAAATATGGAAGCATTTTTAAGCGTCCGCAGGGTTTATACATCAGTTTGAAAGAAAAGTATGGTACTTTTACGAGTTAAAAGTGTATTTACCGCTTCGTAGTGAAAGTAATTCTACTAAAGATGTAAGTGTTTATTTATTTTGCAGAGGAACGATCCTTGAGGTATTGAAAAACTGGCCTGAAAGGAAAATACAAGTCATTGTCGTTACCGATGGTGAAAGAATTCTTGGACTTGGAGATCTCGGCTGCCAGGTAATTTGTCGACACATATTGTATTAGTTTGTAGTCGAGGGTCTATCCGTAACGCGTATGTAGTGCTCTCTCCAAATCTCACTTGCGGGATTAATTATACGGAGTATGTTGTTGCTATGTATTACGTGTGTGGTAGCTAGGTGTATAGAAGGGGGTTCACTTGAATGGAAGTAAGCCTTGGAGCAACGGTAAATTTTGTAGGTCATAGGTTCGATTGGCGGAATTAATGGCTAATGCTTGTGTCGGGATAGATTACCTACATTACACCCCTTGGGGTGCGGCCCTTCATGGACTCCCTCGTCATAAGAGAAGTTCGCAGTATAGTGTAAAAATTGCTTAAAATTTGTATTAAGTTTCGACATTCTTGCATTTTTTTTGAATCCTCTAGTTAGATTCTTTGGCTAAAAAAACAAATTTTCTTTTCTTGTTCGACTTTGTAAAGCTTCGAATTAGTAATCCTAATATGAATTCCATTATATTGTCACAGGGAATGGGTATACCAGTAGGGAAATTGGCTTTGTATACTGCACTCGGAGGAGTCAGACCTTCAGCGGTACCAAAACTCATTAAAACTTATATACTATACTATAATTTTGTAACTATGAACATCCTATCGTTTTGCTCGAATGTGCAGTGTTTGCCTATAACAATTGATGTGGGAACAAATAATGAGCAACTATTGAAAGACAAATTCTACATTGGACTCAGACAAAAGAGAGCTACTGGGAAGGTCAATTTTATAATAGCATCACTCTATATCGTACTTGTTACCACGTAGAAATATAAATTGAGATTTGCAGTGTGTTCTTGAGATATGTCTGTTTCGTTTTGATCCTTGTAGGAATACTACGACTTTCTTGATGAATTCATGAAGGCTGTGAAGCAAAACTACGGTGAAAAAGTTCTTGTACAGGTTAGTAGTTTGAAACTTGTTAAGGACCACATCGCCTTTCATGTAAAGTCAAAGTCTGATATTTGTAACGTCATCTGCAGTATGAAGATTTTGCGAATCACAACGCTTTTGAGCTGTTGGCGAAATATGGTACCACACATTTGGTATTCAATGATGATATACAGGTATGCTGCATTTCTTTTGGCCTATATCACCGGACATTTGCTTTTGTTCGGGTTTTTGATCCCATTAATGCTGCAGGGGACAGCTGCTGTGGTACTTGCAGGGCTTGTTGCATCGCTTAAGCTGCTCGGAGGGTCCTTAGCTGATCATACGTTCTTGTTCTTCGGTGCTGGAGAAGTAAGGCTAGAACTTTCTTTTAAATACTCAAGTTTTCAATTGTTTCCATAGACGAGCTATGTCTAACAGCATGTAAAAAAGGATACAAATGGTAGCAATGAATGACTTAGAGAAAGAATACAATAACTGGATGAAATCCCAACTTTCTAGTGATTTTGTGATTTATTCATGACGCGATTTACATTCGGAGGAGATATTATGCATCTGAAATCATATAATCTTTTTGCCTCTACTAGTGTCGATAGCAGATATGGATGGATAATTTACATTAAAAGATATTGAAATGATCTTAAAGTCATTAAATTGTTCTTCATGTCGATCTCTTCGTGATCACAGGCTGGAACTGGCATAGCAGAACTCATAGCACTTGCGATCTCAAAGAAGGTGGAAGATTTTGGTTGCCAGTGGTATATCAATGTCGTATTCTCGTTTAGTATGTTTCACTTGATAAATTGTGTTTGTTATCTGTAGACAAACGCCCCTGTGGAGGAAGCGCGTAAAAATATCTGGCTCGTGGACTCAAAGGTAGGAAAATATACCATCTCCTAGGCTAGTATTTGTCTTAAATTTCACATTTCACAAAGTTTACGATTGGTTCCTCTGCTTACATAGTCTATATAATTGAGTGGTTATGTGCAGGGTTTAATTGTAAATGCTCGAAAGGAATCACTTCAATCTCACAAGAAACCTTGGGCACATGAACACGAACCTGTCAACAATCTCCTCGACACTGTTAAGGTTTGATCGATGAGCTCCCTAATCGAGGATTGCCACTTTTAAAATCCTTTTGTATGCATTAACACTTCTAAAATTAATTTAGACCATTAAGCCAGCTGCCATAATCGGAACGTCTGGAGTTGGACAAACATTTACTAAGGAAGTGATTGAGGCTATGGCCTCCATAAACAAGGTGCTTCATTTCTGCGATTTTCCATTTCCTCTTCTCACCAATCGAAATTTTCTTGAGCTGACGGACTAAAATATGATTTGCAGAGACCTCTCATTATGGCTCTCTCAAACCCGACTGCACAATCCGAATGCACTGCTGAAGAAGCTTATACTTGGAGTGAGGTAAGTAGTTAATATTCATGACAACGGAGGCATATGTGAAAAATCACTAATATTTTGAACCATTATTTCGAAAGTACAATGAGTTCAATGCTAAAGTTCTGTTTTTGGTTAAATCATGTACTCAAAGCTCACGACGTTGATCGGTTTCTTATTGTTTTATGAAAAGGGTCGAGCCGTCTTTGCAAGTGGAAGTCCCTTCCCTCCAGTAGAGTACAATAACAAACTCCACATTCCTAGCCAGGTTTGTTAATGCATATATATGCTTAAATTCCTTTTGTAAAGTACCATCGATCACAATCAACTCGATTATGGTTAATTTACGTTCTTTCATGCAATATCACAGGCAAACAATTGTTACATATTCCCAGGATTTGGTTTTGGCTTGGTCCTGGCTGGCGCTATCCGTGTGCACAACGACATGCTTTTAGCAGCTTGTAAGTACTCTTTTGTTTCAATTTGTTTGTCTTACTTTCCTATTAAGTTCGTTTTAAAAAGAATGTCTCTTTTCTCTTTTGATAAATGATAACTCTTTAATTTCAACTTCTCACATGGCATGTTCATGTACCACATAGTCAAAAGTTGCATTTACTTTCTTAAACTCCGTCTCAAGTCAAAACTAGACAACCAAATTGAAACAGGGGGAATATTTGAATTACAAACCTTATATTGAAATCTCATATCTTGACCATCAGAGGTGGTAAATGGGCGAGTTGGGTCAAATTTGGACAAGTCAATCCCCTCTCCAACCGCCCAACGTGTCACATCCTCCCCCTACTTTAAACTTTAAGTATTAATTTTTGTTTACGCGAAACAGCGGAAGCGTTGGCCAGTCAAGTAACTGAGGAGCATTATGGCAAGGGGATGATTTACCCTCCATTTGGTAATATCAGAAAGATCTCAGCTCATATTGCTGCTAATGTTGCTGCTAAAGCATATGAACTCAGTGAGCTCATTTCTTCCTTTTTCGTCATACGTCTTAATTGGATTTAAGTTATATGTACTGATAACGCTAAAAACTTTACACCATTCATATAAATCAATGTCCATTATATAGAGCTATTTATAATTACATTTTAAGTGATTTGATTGTGTTATATACGCGCAGGCATTGCGACACGTCTGCCTCAGCCTGCAGATTTGGTGAAGTATGCTGAGAGTTGCATGTATACTCCAAATTATCGCAGTTATCGCTGATAAATTAAATTAAATAAATAACCTTTCACATGTTGTAATTTTATTTATAGGTAAAATAATGTTCCCTTTTAAAAGGATGATCTTTTTTGTAAATTTTGTAGTCCATGTAAAAGCAGCAATGAGTTTGTACTATAGTTTGAATAAACAATAATAATATTATATTCGAAAAAAGGTTAAATATATATTCTCAAACTTTCAAAAATGGTATGCGTATATACACTCAATGGGTCAGGTCCTTCTATAGAACTTGTACTTTGTACTAAAGTAGAGCATGATAACAAAGCAATCCTAGAAGAAGAATTAAGATCGACCATATTCCGCAATCCTACTAGCTAAAGGTATCAAAGGTTTTTTGTTCTGAAAAGTCTAATTTTGGTCGTACAAAATAAAATAAGCGAACATGGTACAATATAAAATAACCATCCTAATTGTCCTTAGCTCTTACGCCTTCAACGCTTCCTTCATCTTGAGAAGAACTGGTGTCCTCCATTCATCCTGTTAAATGAGATGAGAGAAGCATCATAAAATGTATTAAAAGGTTGATTGAGCCAAGGAAGTATAAATTTAAAATGTGTTATATTTACCTGCTTTATAGTGCTATCATATTCCTTGAGACAACTAGTAAACTCTGCAACATCTCTCTTGTCAATAGCAGCTGCCAAACCCTATCATTTGCAAAAGTATTCTCCCAAATTTATTCGTATATAATCATATTTCAAACACATTATGATCCTAGAGTTAGTACAAGCTATGACATACCATTAGAAGCTTGCACTCACGCGTCCCTGAAAATGTTGTATCCAGTATCTGTAAATTAAGATGCATTATGTACTTGAAACATATATCATGATTCATGTGTCGTTGAAATTTTAAGAGTCTTGAAAGGAAACTACTCTACCTGATATCGCTCAAAGGCATTGCTAATTGCAATAACATCACCTTTACAAAGTTGGCAAATACCAGCATTCAGAAGATGCCCTCTAACTCCATACTTCAACAAGTTGTTTCTGATGGAGTATGTTGCTATCTCCTCAAACATCACGATTGATCTTTGAAATCTTTGTGACAAATACAGAATGCAAAACTTCAATTGTTCTTTCCATGTTCAACAATACAAAACTGTATTATGTACTACTTCAAGACGAAGAATCTTACTTTCCTACTTTAGCTGAGTATTTTGCAATTTTCTGCCTGTACTGATTTGCAGATGATGTTAAATCCATACTCTGGGAAAGATCAACTGTTTTCTGATAGTAAACTATAGCCAGCTCCAAATCATTCTCGTGTTCATATAATTTAGCAATTTCCTGGATCCAAAAGATTTTTTATGTATCTTTCAAATGCATAATGAAACATTTAGCAGTCGTCTATTGAAAACAACAGAGCACATCTGAATTCTCATAGACAATATAGTTGTACCTGATAATGTCCTGTGGTTGCGTTTAGCCTTCCAATGTCCAGCAATATGTGTGCTGCTTTCTCTAGACATGATATTGCCTCTGCAAGAAATAGACATATTAAGGCATTCCTGCAACATCATACAAGATTTGTACAATAACACAATAAGACAACACACAACCTTTCAAATTTTTCGTCATCTTGTAGTAATCAGCAGCAATTTCGTAAGAATAAGAAGCCTCATGTTTCTGATCCAACTGATAAGATAAGAGAAAATAGTTTCTAAGAATTTAAGTTTGTGTACAAAAGTTATAACGAAGAGGATCAATAATACCTTCAGATGACAACTTGCTAATTTCACGTATACTGCTCCAACTCGATCCCCTGAAAGACAAACATTGTAAGATTAACTAATGTGCATCTAATACTATATGATCTTCTACCTCCAATTTTCCCATTAAAATCTATTGGCACGTAACCCTAATTCAACTCCAAAATCAAGCTCATTAAGAGAAAACTACAAAAGTCCATATACGCAGAACATCCGTCCATTCCCAACCAAACATGATATCGAAACTTCATTTAACCCCAAAAACTAACTCATGATAGGAAAATTGTTCAAGTCCGTATAAGCAGAATTCATTCAATTCCACTATTCAAAAGACAAATTAGGAATTTTCTAAAAGTAATTAAGGATCATCTTAGACCTTCCTACACTATATTCCACTATCAAACAAACAAACAAATGAAGGTAAGGCACAAGTACCTCTCTAGACTATGATCGAAATTCCAGAAATACATCTTCACTAAACTAAACTAAGGTCCTATTATCTCTGAATTTATTTGTTTTGTAATTTTGTACACATTTTAGCTTACGTAAGCCAAAAGGTCCAGGGTAATAGAAACTTAGTTTAGTTAAGATGTATCTCTGGATTTCGATCATAATCTAGGGATACTTGTGCATTATCCCAAGAATAAATGGTGTTGTAATACAAACATGATTTAGCGAGTTTGAAGCGATCAACAGCTTTATAGAGTAAATCTGCAGCGTCATGATATTTGGACCCGAAAATTCCCCAACCATTGAGTTTCTTCTCAGCTTTCTTCACCAATTCTTCTCCTCTCGATATTTGATCTCCCATTATGAAGAAGCCGTTAATCACTACGCAAAACATGATTAGTAACAAAAAAAATTAAGTATTAAAAATTGTTTAGTGGTAAATAAACCTGATTTATCCAACTTCATTCTGTTAGCAGTTTCGCTAAGTTTCTTCTTAGCTTTCTTCACCAATTCTGATATTTGATTCCCCATTGTGAAGAGAATTCTCTAAACTAAATTTCAACTAAATCCTATTTAAAACCGTACTTACAAATAGTACTAATTTGACTCAAAATAGAATTGTTTAGAAAAACAATTAACGATCAAAATTACCATCCTTGTCAAATTAGGTAATATGTATTCATATTATCTCGATTATTTATATTTAAAAGAAGTGGTTTATCTGAATTGAAATTTGTTATGAAATTATTAATTAGTAGGATAATATGTAATTATTTTAAAGTGAATTTATACTCTTTCTGTTTTTTTTATATGCCATTATTATTATAAATAATTGGTTCATAATATTTGTCATTTTAAAAATCAATGCATAAATTACAATATTTTTCCTATTATACCCTTGATAGTTAATTAGTCTTGAATATAGATATTTGACCGACCTAGGAAAACTAATAAATAATTAACATTCATTGTAATTACTTCATACATTGATTAATTACTCTCACTATTGCACTATTCTATAAATTTAATTTTGAAATAAAATTCAACAAAAAAATTAAAAATAAAAGACAACGAAAAAATAAAAATAATTTTGAAAGCAAATTCAACAAAAAAAATTAAAAATAAAAGACAGCGAAAAAATAAAAAATAATCTTGAAAGTTGAAGCTTCAACAAATTTTATCAAGGAACATGACACTTCAAAAGGTTTAAAGAGTGTAAAAATAGAAGACTCAACCATAATATGTGAAGGCCAATTTGAGAAAAATAAAGATCAAAATAAAAAAAAATTGCACAGTTTCGACTTGAATAAATTTTCAAAGCATACAAGGATGAAGAATTACAACATATATTTAATACTATGCTAAAAAAATTAGTCTCAAAGTTTTATTAAATCCATATCTTTTTTCTTGTGATAAATAAAGAAAAAATACCTCTTATATTGATAAGGTGAAGTTGATCATGATCTAGAAAAAAGAAAGTGAATAAAAAACTTTGAGTTGTTTTCCGTATCAAATTCTAGGTTGTATACATTCAGAATGTTTTTCTGCTTTTGAAATATATATATATTATTATTTCAAAAGTTGTATAGTAATTTTTTGAATTGACTTATTTTAAATATTTTTAAGCTGAAAATAGCTTTCAAGCGCAATATAGAAAAAACTTGTACTTTTGATGGGAATTCAATTGAGAATCCTATGCGTGAAAATTTGAAACCTTGTTGGTAGTCCATATGTTGAATCAAGGGCGGGGCTAGTAAGGATTTAGAGGGTTCATCTGAAAGTTACATTGTACATATAGTAAATGTTGCAAACACATCTATGAATTCTGGCTCCACCACTATGTCGAACTTAAGTTGGGAGTCAAACTCAATCAGTATAGAACGTCAGTCATAATGCCACTCACGTCTTTTTTTCTTTTCAACAAGTCTTCTAAATTCTTTTTCTTTTTTGTTCTTTTATTTGAGTTCATAATAATAATAAACACTAGCGGGTTCTTTAATGAAAAGAAAAGTGGATTGCCGAAATGTAACACTTAAGTAGAGCATGATAAATAAACAATCCTAGAAGAAGAATTAAAGTAAGATCATATTCCCCAATCATATACTAGCTAGAGGTGTCGTTTTTATTTCGAAAAGTCTAATTGTGATCATACAAAATAAAATAAGCGAATATGGTATTATAACATGAAATAATCGTCCTGACCGTCCCATTGAATCTAGCTCCTTCACCTTCAATGCTTTCTTCACCTTGAGAAGAACGGGTATCCTCCAATCATCCTGTTAAGTGTGATGAACAAAAAAGAAGCATCATAAAATGCGTTAAGGTTGATTGAGCCAATGAAGTACAAATTTAAAATGTGTTAAATTTTCCAGCTTTGGACTCGTTGTTGGAACTGTCATGTGGAGTCTCATGTATAAATATCGTAAGCCAAAATGGTTTGTGGAATTTTTTGAAGACATTTTTTCAAAAAAAAAAAGAGAAGGCAAAGAAAGAGAGCTCAGAGACAGCGGACATGCTTGATATGAATTTCCTTTTATTGTTTTCATATGCTTGATATATGGCAATACAATTGTATGTAGCATTAATGTTTTTTTTTCATGTTTCAGTTTATTTCTAAGTGATACTTGAGTAATTAGCATGATCCACCTAAACAAATATAATACATTTACCACCTCTTATGATCAAGATTTGAGGTTTCGATTTAAGATTGTAATTCAAATACTTACAAACTAAAAGCGTGTCATTCTACACACGGATAGCACTACACCAAAATAGTATTGTCCGCAAAAATTTAATTAAATGTCATTACACATTCAAGATCATTGTACTTAATGCTCTATTTTTTATATTCAATTTAAAAATCAATACATAAATCAAGATAAAGCTTCATTTCAAATGTTTATCTAAGTATATTTATATGCCAACTAAAGATGAGATTTGATATCTAGACTTGTCAACCCAAACAAATGTAAACGTTCCAAACAAGATAGGGTTGTCAGTCGGTAAAAGTCACGATTTATCCCACCAAGGCCTTAACTTATTTGCCTTTTCTAACATGTCAACTCCGTTAAATAAATCACTTGCGACAATAGGTATCATCTGCTTGACTATGTTCATTTCACAATTAGTGGAAACAAAGATGCTAAGCTCATCAAACATGTCTCGCGGCTCTGCCAGTAATTATGTAATTTTTTTAATTTCTCTTACATTAGTAATTATTAAAGAGTATATTTATAATTTTTAATATAAATTCTTAAATATATATATGTGACGTGAAAGAATTAAATAGGATGATTAATATATAATCGAAATGACAATAAATATTAGAATTAGAAAAATAACGTTTCAATTCATATTATTACTCTGTTTTAATATTTGATGTTATATTTGTGTTGAAATATTATTTCAATTATATTAAAATCTTCATAATTTGATACACAATTCTTCAATTATTGTCATTTATAGTTATTTATACACAAATTATCTAATTACATTTATATGTATGAGTACCTTGAAAATATGTTGACATGTGTTCCAATACCATACTTTGATTCTTATTGTTAAAATGCTTTTGATATTCATAAATGTTAGGATTAATTTAATGTAAACTTTTAAAATATACTAGGACTCCATTTATATTCAATTTATTTTTATCCATATAAAAAAAAGAATGAATTGGAATTTAACTCGTTTTTATTAATCTTTCTGAATTCAACCTAAGTTGTCTATTTACAATTACTAAGTGTGCACAACCTTTTCTCATGTCGAAAAGAAAATGAGTTATAAAATTTAGTGTTATACATGTTTATGATTATTGTGTATTTTTTCTTTTTTAATTATACTAAAATTATTTCTAAATGTAATTTATCAACAAAAGAAAAAGACTAAATAAAGATTTAGCATCCTCGTATTTTGGTGCGTATTCAAAATTGATTTTTTTTAAAACTATTTTATTTATTACATTTTCCATGACACTTTTTCTTAATTATTCTCAAAGGATAGGTCACCTTTTTAATTTAATTTAACTTAAAGTCTTTTTATTTCATTTTTAATAATACACTTTATGATTATAAAATTTCAAAAATATATTAAAAGATAATTATTTGTTTTCTTGAATTGTTTGTTTAATTAAACATTAGTCAACCATCATCGTATAAAATAAATAAATAAGAAAGTATTGTCTTTACGAGTTTAGCAGCTCCAATTCACATGTTGTATTTTGGCAGATTTATGGAAATTTCCTTGTATATTGTTTAACTTTATGAATAAATATTAGATTATCATCTAACGTTTTGAATAATTGAAGAATTTTCAGATGTAGGCTATATGTTTTTTCATAATATTTTTAGATTATCAGTCAAAAATATAGTCACTCGAATTTAATTTTATTGTAAAATTCTAATATTTTATAATGACAAAATTAGTTTAACTCTTTGTAATGAAGGGAACTTCCATTGACTATTACACATTAAACATAAGAATTTGTAAAAAGAGGATAAAACTAATACGATTTAAAAAAAATTATGACTGGTTCGATACACCCTAGGTGAACCAATGAGGAAGATCCAAATTAAATTAAATTATGTCCTAATCTAATTGGGCCATCTTCTTCGTCCATCTTCTCTCATGTCAACAGTCTTCTACTTTTAGTTGATCGTCATATCATATGAATTAGCTCAACGAACCTTGAGTCAATTTGTTGTAGAGAGGTGTGGCGGACATAGTTCTTCGTCTTCGAGAATGGATTTATTGATCCCATTTACGATCTTTAAATTTTACTTCCTCCGTCTCAGTTGACGTGAATCCATTTGATTGGGCACAAGGTGTATAAAAAAAACTTTCTAAAATTTATGATTTCAAACGTGTCATAATTACATTTCTGCGGCTATAAAAGCATCTCATTAAGGGTAATGAAATTAATTTTTTCTAAATTTAGAAAAGAGTCATTCTTTCTAATCGATCTAACAAGTAACAAGGAATTATTTAGGTTCACAAAAATTGAGATCTACATATATATAGATGAACTCATTCTTCCAAAAATGATTTAATGTTAACAACCTCAAAAGTCGAGCTGATCAAATTTAACTTTCGAATCTGCACCGCCGTCAAGTGGTGGAGACTTTATAACGACAAAGAGGGCAAGAATTACAAATGGAGAGCCATTTGGTGAGACAATTTGCATGAAAAACATGACCACAAGGCATTTTTTTGCCATGATCATTAACACTTGTTTGAAAACCTTCCATACATACTATACAAAGGCCATTTTCACAATTAACACTAGGCAATTGAACTTGAATACTCACGTCATGATCATCGGGAGGCGTGAAACACCGCGGTGCTGGTGGCTCAGCCGTGTCACCACCTGACATTCCCACCACCGTTAACGCCAAATCAAGATCGAAAACTTTATCCATATAAAATGAAAATATGTAACTTATGATCAATTGATTCTACTAGATATTTGAACATGTACTATATATATATATATATAGACGATTTAATAAAAAAAAAATTAAAAAAACACCTCATACCCCATGCTTCACCATTGGGTGGTGGGTTGGACAACAACTTTAATGTCATGAATTTGGTTTTCTAGTTTAATAATATAAGTAAAAAGTAAAAATTAAATATGTGAGATTACAATATAATTTCTTAAAAATAATCAACGTATAGTCTGTTGACAAAGAAAATGTCGTATGAAAAAAAAAATGGGTTAGTTAATTAATCTACACAAGGAAAGAAAAAGTCATTGTGTTTATATCTAAAGGTTCGAGTTATATATAATTATATATTCATAGTGTAAATAAATAAATTGTGAGTTTAAGTTATATATATAAGAGGTAACATTTTTTTATTTTCTTGTTGCACGGCCACTTGACCGTGCTTTTCGAATTTTTAGACGATATTGCAATAATAATAATATTATACCTAGTGAAATTTCATAGACGAGAGCTAATTTAAGACGATATTGTGTACATATTTAATTAGATTATTGGGACAATATATATTTTTAATAAGTCAATGAATGATCTGAAATTAGGTGAACATATTTAAGTACAATTTGGCAAGTGACGATACAAATTGACCAAGTTGTCTAAGCTCACAAATTTGATAACTTAATATATTATGCGCGCAAGCTTACATGTTTCATTGTCGTATTTATGTATATTTTGGTTTGCTACACTTGAGCCGAGAATCTTTCAGAAATAGTCTATCTACCTGTATGGATTGTCGTATTCCCTTTATGGATTGTAAGTAGTAATTTGACGAACTCATACACGTTGTGAAAACATTATTTTGGAGTTATGAAACAACAAATGAAGTAGAAAACAGAATTTCTACATCATACTATATAGTAAAATACAAGAAGGCTAACATTCATTGAATTTATAAGAACTCAAACTTTCATCTTGGCTCAAGAAGTTATTGCAACATTTCCTCCACAAAGATAACTAAAGACTTGTTTAACATTCCCTCTTGACGGACGAGCATTCACAGCAAATTGGCAGATAAACACCAATCGTCGTCTTAACTCCAATTTATTGATTCGTGTCTCATTAAAAAATCTCCCTTCATCAAAGTGGCCTAAAGAAAGTACACGAAAATTAGAATATTTGTCTGAAAGCTCAAGAAGAGCTACATTTTCCCGATTATTGAGACAAACACAGAGAATAGGGATCGTTAATGGATTATGTACGAGAGCTAAATTTGGTTTCAGTTACAACGGTCAAGATAACAATTGCAAATTGAAATAAGATATCCATATGTACCTTTGTCATCGAATAATGACATCAAGATTGCTAAGCATACACAGATGCTAATATCTTCCCCTGAAAACACAAACAAATAACTTTGTGAGCGATAATTTTGTCTTTTACAACTACAGTCGAAAACAATTAAAGCAACAACACAATCAGTTGGCGTATTGAGAAGAAATCAGACAAGTTGCCAGATAACATGCAAAACAAAAACACGTCTCCCAGTATAAGCATAACCAACTAACTTTCTTAGTGTAACGTCTTCATGCCTTATCATCTTGAAAGGCAGCTCATGCTAGGCTTGCTATATTGTATCGTCTTCAAAGCCCCCACCAACACTAACCTCACATAAAGAAATTTGATGTAGGACCAAATATATTGAGTTTCCACGTTCAGATAGCACAAGTCAAATCGCACGTGGAAAACGAACTCAACAACATAGTACAGCCATACTTACCACTATTGCAACAAACTAGGAGTCTCTTCCCTTTTCTCAAGTTGTTCTTGGCAAAATTCACCGCTGAAGGAAGATTTCTTAACAAAGAAGACCTGTCAAACTTTGAGCTCTGTATTGTTCATAGCCCCAACCACCAAAAAAAAGGATAAAAGAGAATAATTATTAGCTAACAATTAGGTAAAGGGATAATATATGTTTAAGGAAGTCATACACACCACAATAGATAGGTTTAAATTGACTCCAGATTCCTTGAAACAAAAAGAATTAGTCTCCAGATCACAACTCAATACACAATCGACACTAGATGCGTCCTTAGCTGCATGGTAAATCTTCAATCAGAGTGACCATTGCAAGAAGTTCATAAGAAAAATAAACCACTAATGGCACCAAATAAAGATTAGCAAATAAATAAAAGAAACGAGAAAAGAATTACTACATGATATGCTCAAATTTCAAATAAGGTAGCATTCTACAAGGAAATGGTTAATCACATCCCACGTAAGAAGTATAGAATTCGTAAAGCATTTAGATCTAAAAGCATAGCCCATTCTTCGGACTACCAAGTGGTTAACCCAACCTACACTTCCAATTCACAACGCATATTGCTAGATTCAGAAGTAATATTAATTCAATAACAGAACAGATGAAGCGTACCAAGTTGAGTAGTGCCAACTGCTAGATTCGTTTCCCCCAGCCATGATATGGAATTTTTATCATAAATCTTCTCGTCTATGTTCATACATAGAGGCTCCAGACCTAGTTGTTCTTGATCAGGAAAATGGCCACTACTCGCAGAAGATTTTGAAGGCTTAAAAGATATTTGAGGAGCATTTTCTCCCCTTTGTGCACGGTATACCCTATCTTTTTCAACAATATCAGCTACCGTCTTATTACATGTATCGGGACCAGAGTTTATGAGATCATAAGCATGTTTCCAGAAAAGAGTTGGTGATAGGCCCCTTGCCCAACTTTCCTCATCGTCTCCAGCTCCAGCTATGTACCTCCAACTAAATTCGGAGGTTGTTCTTTGCTGAAAATTGCTACTTGGGGAGGACGTTGAAACAAGTATTATTGGAGTGAAGTTCCAAGAATCACAATCAGGTACTTCATTTAACCATATCACAGTTTTTTGTGAAATCCATAATGGGCGTAGCGGTTTTTTCAGGGACAAAGCAATGGAGGCAACATCAGCTCCACTGACCTCAAGATCCTTGGTCCATCCATCTAAACGCTCCTCAATAAGCGCTCTTTCAGTATTTGAGACCCACAAAGGGAGATGCAAGGAACAATCCCAGCTATATGAGTCCTCATTAATAGTATTACAACACTCTGTAGAATCATTTGACTCCTGTCCGAACGAATTCACAGAAGATATCAGTAAGCATATCAATACATAAGGCATTTGTGAGTGTACAAGGATGTGCATTTGCAGGAGCATAATTACAATTTATCATAAATAACAAGTCTACGTTGCACATTATGTATAAAGTTTCAGGTCTGATGCAGTCTTTGACAAGATAGACGAGCAAAAAGCCCGACAGATCACAAGCCTTGAATTTCTTTACATAAAAATCCCGATGTTTTACTTTCATTATATCTTTTTCCCCTTTCAGTAAGTACATGGCCTCTAATCTTTCAGAGACCAGCAACATTAATGTTGACGTAAGATGGAAACAGATATTTTTGTGCTCCTTTTCCTCCAATTTACAGTTAACATTTACAAGTAACTAACTATTTATTTCTTCTTGTCCAAACTAAATTCTTCATCTGCATCACTATATAAATTATACATGTCTCTGTATATCCGTTGTGTCAAATAATCAAGTAGATACCTAAGTTCAATAATCATTTCAGTACATAAAGTAATGTTAGCTCACCTTTACACATGTCAAAATTACATTAACCACTACACCGAAAATGATCTCTAGCGGCCATTAATGAACAACAATTGCTTAATTGTCGCTAATATGTTTTTTTGGAGGCAATTAGCACTCTTTGTAAATGTCCCTAAAGCCTATAGCGACATTGGTTACAATGGCAATTAACTAATGCTGGTAAAGGCTTTAGCACTCTTTGTTAATGTGCATATTTCTTGCAACTAAAAGTTGTTTTTGTTATAGTGAACAGTAACTAATAATCCCTCCATCCCATTCTACATGAAGCTGTTTGACTAGGCTATAGACACATCTATCCAGAATATAATTACATGATACACAAAAATGCATGATTTTCACGACAGACAACTAAAATCTTTCTTTTGATACAGAATAAGATATTAAACGTTCTACATTCCTAAATCATACACCAAAAAGAATAAATTGTTACTTACATTCTTTTCTGCACTACCATTCAAACCAAATCTCGTTCTGTAATTCCTGATGGCACGATTCAATACACACGTCCAAATCGGTATCGTTTTTGACATACTATCTGGAAACCGCTTCCCTTTCCTTGTTGAATCAATAATCATACACCCTCCCTTCTGTCCTAACCATCAATTAGCAATTAGCTTCCAACTATACCATGTATATAAACAAAGACAGCTTACCTCCAACCATCAA
Source organism: Solanum gracilifrons (assembly GCA_029582605.1). Classification (NCBI taxonomy): domain Eukaryota; kingdom Viridiplantae; phylum Streptophyta; class Magnoliopsida; order Solanales; family Solanaceae; genus Solanum; species Solanum gracilifrons. The sequence continues at coordinate 11,877 of JAJOOH010000427.1, read as the reverse complement.
AGTAAACAAATATATTACATATAATTTATAATGCTGTTAAATACAAATACATAACCAAGTCATATGGAACAATGCGATGTTATTTAGACTATAAATTCTAAACTTTCAACTGAATAAATCCGCAATTGAATGAGTCTGTAATTCAGTGAAAATCCATATCTATCCTTGAATGAGTCTGTAATTCAGTGGGGAAAAAAATCCAATATGCAATTGAATGAGTCTGTAATTCAGTGAAAATCCATATATAATATGAGTTAATTATGTATCGACAAATTCCTCACAATTAATTTATAATGAGAGGCTTTAAATATATAAACGGAAAGTTACCAGCAAGAAGGGCGACATGGAGATTAAGTCGAGATGTATTGAAAGACCAATTATTGGTGTGTCCATCAGTTGATTTGAAATAGCAGGTAGAGTGAAATTTCAGAGAGTACCAAAGTCCACAACGGAGATTTGCTAACAGCGGAAGCTCCGGCCATAGCTGAGCAATCTCGCCGACGAATATAGAATCCTCGTAAATGGATCGTAGCGCGTTGTACAGAGTATTTTCACTTCGTTTTATAGTTCTCGAAGCTTTGTATATGTTCAAGTTTTCTGGATTCTCCATTGAACGGAAAAAACAGAGAGTTTGCAGATCGCAAAATTTGCTATAATGGCTTTTGTGGTGTTAGCTTCGTTTTCACTCTTTTATAAGGGGAAGTATAAGTTGGGCTTCTTATTATAGGTATTTGGGCCACTTAGGGGTGTCCAAAGGAGGAAGTATACATATACCCCGATTTTGAGATCATCATTTAAGTTATATTCATATTCATATTCATTGCCCACAAATTTCGCAAATTTATCAAACTTAAGACAATCGAATCGAAAGTTCGATTAAGGAAGTCCTAACTTTAAATAATGTTGTGACTGAAGTTCCTTTGTGGCAATGCATGCTTCATACGAGTATGACTAAAGATCTTTCGTGACTATTCGTTTGAAGTAATTTCGTTATATTTTCATTAATGACATTTTCTTAGTGTTTTTGTGTCACATAATAGGATTAAAGATTTTTTAAATATTTTTCGTATGTGACGTCATTTTTTAGAAATTAGTCGATCGACTCCGTGGGGCCCGCCAAGATGGGCTTCACGGGTCTAGTGACCATCACTCATTATATTTTCACCAATGACATTTTTTTGGGGGGGAATTTTCACATATAGTCACTCAAAAATAGCTTAATTATGTTCCATAACTATAATTTACTAATTATGATTTGTAGCTACATGTTATGGGGAGGAGAGTGGCGAGAGAGATTGGGAGAGGGAGGAGAGAGGCAAGCGAGAGAGGGAAGAGAGTGGAGAGAGGTGAATTATATATGTATATTTGTCAAAATAATTGTATATATGTAACTGGTATACATATATATTTGTATATCTGGGGAGCAAGATTAGGAAAGGGAGGAGAGAGGGCAGAGAGTGGAGAGAAGTTAACTGTATATGTATATCGGTTAGATAATTGTATATATGTAACTACTATATATATATATATATATGTATCAATTATTGTATTTGTATATCTGCATACAATTTGAATTCGTATACAATTGAATAGAGTTAAAACATTTGTATTTGTATATCCAATCTCTCTCTCATTTTATACAAACACAAATTATACATTGTATGTATTTGTATAATTTATATTTGTATAAAGCGAGAGAGCGAAAGGCAAAAGAGAATTGGGCAGGGAAAGATTTGTATTTGTATAATTATAAGTGTATAAGACAGAGATATATGTATTTGTATTTGTATATCTCGTCTCTCTCACTTTATACAAACACTTTATACATTTGTGTTTGTATAAAGTGAGAGAGAGATTGACAGAAGAGAAGTGAGAGAGAGATTGAGCAGGGAGAGGAGAGATGACTGAAAAAGAGGGGAGTGGCGAGTGAGATTCCAGAGAGAGGGGAGAGAGGCGAGAAAGAGAAGGTAATTATAGCTAGAAGTAAGTTTCAAATTGTAATTAATGCAAACTATAGCTATGTTAGCTAATTAACTAGTATATGTTTGTCTAACCACGTATTTTTTCCATTTTTTTCAGCATTTCAGTGTCACGTAATAGGAATTCTAATTTCTATGAATTTTTCATGTGTGTTAGCTCACTGATTTTTCAAAAATTGGCCGATCAACTCTGTTGGCCTCCAAACTAGGCTAGGTCCGGCCTGGTGACCAATATTCGTTGCATTTTCATTTATGAGATGTCTTTTCAGCGTTTCGATGTCATAAAATAAAAATTCAAGATTTTAGATAGTTTTTTGTGTGTTTTAATGATTTTCTAGAAATTAGTCGACTAACTTCATTGGCCCCCAAACTTGATAAGGTCGTTCCTCACAAGCCTAGTACACTCATTATATTTTCACTAATGGCATTTTTTCAATGTCACCTAATAAGATTTCTAAATTTTATGCGCTTATCATGTGCGTTAGTCCATATATTTTCTGAAAATTAGTTGACTGACTCTGTTATAATGTCTCAAAATGTGTTAATATATTTTTCAAGCAACTCAAAAAAAAAACTTACCTTTTTTTTCTCCATACAACAAACAGCAATAACATACCATGTGTCACTCAACAAGCACGATTTGGGAAAGTAAAACGTACGCAGACTTTACGTCTATTTTTGTAGGGTATAGAGGTTGTTTCCAATCGACCCCCACTTTTCTCCATAAGTTTTAATCTATTTTATATTTTTTGCAGCTTTGAGTGCACCAGAGGAGACAGAAGAAGCAGGATTAAGTGCCTTCCTAATTTTGAATACATTCCAAGCAGTTCCTGCACAATGCCCTACTGTTGCTAATGCATCTCCTGTTGCCTCCCCTGCATTCTCTCCATACCTATTTTTCATTTCAAAAAAAAAATTAATATAATGTCAATTCATGGAATAATTAAATGGTCTTAATTATTCAATATTTAGATTGAGAGACAACATTTTAATATTCAGATGTATTCAAATTTACATATCTAGATCTTAATACACATCTTAATATTCAGATATGTATTCAGATTCAGACTAGAAATGGTGGAGTGAGGAGAAAATCAACGTGAGATGCCACGTGGGGTACTTATTTTTTCTAGGGAAAAACGGCAAATATACTCTCAAACTATCGTAAATGTTATGCGGATACCCTTTGTCATACTTTTGGGACATTGATGCCTCTGTCGTCTAAAAACTAGAGCATATATGCCCTTCACTCTAACGAAAGACTAAATAGGGACACGTGGATATTTAATAAATGTCGGGTCGGTGGATAAGATTATGATACGTGTATGTCTGTTAGTATAAAGGGTATATACGCTCTAGTTTTTGGACGGCAGGAGCACCAATGTCCCAAAAGTATGACAGAAAATATCTACATACCATTTACAATAGTTCGAGGATATATTTATCCTTTTTCCCTTTTTTCTATTTCTATTGGATAAGTCGGTTTTCTCATTTTTAATCCTCGAGAAAGTGCTTTTCAAAAACATGAGATAATCGAAACATTTTCTTTCACCATCCCAAGTGTATTTACCTTTGAGTGACCATCCTAGTAACAGCACCAGAAGTTGCAGACAATGTTTGTTTTTCAGCAGCTTCAGCAGCATCTAAAATCTTGTCTACAGTTTCAAGAAGAAATCAATCATAACATTTTTGAAATGTTAAAACAGAGAGTCTGAATTGTTGGTTATTTATTTTGCTCGAACTCTTCAAAAATATTGTCGAGTGCATGTCAAATCCATCAAAAATAGTACTCCCTATGTTCCAATTTAGGTGTCACTTTTCGTTTTTCTAGAGTCAAACAGTTTAAGTTTGACCAAAAATTTATGCGTGAAATCTTCTAATTCTTTGAAATGAAATTTATATATTTATAAACTGCATAAAAAGTAATACAAGTCACAATAATTTGAAAGATGTATGAAAAATTTAATGTCAAAGATAGATTTGTTTGAATCTCAAAATTTGTAAAGTATCACATAAATTAAGACGGATGGAAGAAATTTATAAAGAATTCAACACAATTACAAAAATATTTTTGAAGAATCCGAGCAACGTTGCGGGATACTTACTGAGAGCATCAAGTGAAGCCAATAGAACTTCTCCAGGGACCATGGTCAAGAATTGTTTGCCAGCTTGGGACCTAACCATAGGCCCCATAACTGATCCACTTGCAATTCCAACTCCATTAAGCATAGATTTGCTCATTTTTTCTGTCATTTTTGACAGCTTCCTCACACTACAAACAAATTCAATGGCACCTTTTTGTAAGTTCAAGTCTTTATGTTGACTTTGTGGACACTAGATAAAAATACTTTTTTCTTTTTAACTTTTTTTGGAGAATGGTCCTAATTATTCTTTTATTGTATTGAATATCTTAATTTCATGAGATAAGGCATAAGTATATCCTAAATTGTTATCGAAATTTTAGAGACATATTTTAATTAAATTAAGATCTTATTATCCTCTGAACTCATTTTTTTTTACTTTTATACACCTTTTGGCTTACGTGACATGCTCCATGACTCCATGACTCCATGCAGTTGAGGCGCGTGGGAGGTATTTGGATGTCACGTAAACCAAAAAGGTGTATCAAATTACAAAAAAATAAGTTCAATGGGTAATAGGACCTTAATTTAGTTAAGATGTGTCTCTGAAATTTCGATCATAATCTAGGGGTACTTATATCTTATCCCTAATTTTATCATCCGTTATGTTTCGTGATCATTTGTACTTGCTCTATTTCTTTTAACTTGTCAAATGTTGACTTGACACACCTATTAAGAAACAATAATTGGTATATAGTGAGTTTACTATTTTATCTCTTTGTAGAATTTTAAATGTAAATATTTACTGACTATATTTTTCAAAGACATTAAGTCAATATTAATAAATTGAGGGTATAATAAAAAGAAAATATTGTCTTTTCTTGATTTGGTAAAAATAACAAGTAAAAAGAAAAAATCAAGTTAGAATTTTTTATTTTTTTAAAAAATTAAGTAGTTTTTTCTCCAAGAGTATTTATATGTAATCTAGAAAAATATTATGGAGTAGGAGTGAAGCGCATGAGCGGGATTGGGGCATTGAACGTTGAGAAGAAGACAATGAACTTGAAATATCACTTACAAAACTTATTTTCTTTACTCCCGCTAAAGAAGTTATCTTCCTGAATTTTTAGAAACTTATTTTACTTTAAAAAAAAGTTCTTCAAAGTGTTTTGACCAATAAAATATAAAAAAAATAGAAAAAATGTTTTTCTCTATACCAAACACGCCTATGGATCCACATATCAAAATACTTTTTTGGAGAATTGTCTAAATTTATTCCCAGCCCCCCACCTCTTTTTTTTAAAACAATTATTTAAAAATGTTCTCTATTATACACGTTGGAGCTCCACAAGGATAAATATCAAGAATATAAATGATGTGGAGGTACTAAGATATAAATCTGTGAATTTAGAAATTCATCTTGGCCAATTGAAATATTTTTGAACGGTTTTATTTTAAGAATAAAAAAGATTTGTGTCAAAACAACAGATGTCAAGAAGAACAAAAGTCTTTAACATATAGTAAAATTAAGATATTTCGTATAATATATGAACCCTCTTGAACTGTTTATTTTTAAGAATTAAAAAGATTCATATCAAAATAACAAATGTCAAGGAGAACAAAAATCTTTAACATATAATAAAATTAAAATATTTAGTATAATATATAAACCTTTTTAACCTCTACCCTTTTAAATTTTTGACATAATGAGATAAAAGAATCATTATTGGTAGACAAAACTTTCTTCTTTTTCTTTAGCTTTTTGACTTGAATGACAAGATTATGAGAAGAATTTTAGTACCGTTTAAGGCTTTCATTGAGTGCACTCTTATTTGTTGTATTATTGCCTTTCTTTTTGTTAATAGTAGAACCAGAATTCTCTATAGCTGGAATTAAAATGTTTTCTCCTCCCTTTTGTACCTGCATTTAATATCGTAACGAGAAAAAATGAATTTTGAATCTAACTCAATCTCAAAAATTATAAGTATAAAGCGAGAGTGACATTAATCTAACACATGTATTAAAGTCGGATTCTGACAAGAAAACAGAGTTTAAGGCTAACTTTAACTTTGAAATAGAGTTGCTATTAACGTTTACTAGATGTTCTCTTCAAAGCTTATAACACTTTTCGTTCTGACCTTCTAGCATAGACCAGGTATCAGACTCTATACATTGTGTTACCACTTAGTAAAATCATATGTTTTTAATAAATAGTGGCTAACCCTTACCGCTTTCCTATGAAGCAACTTCCAAAATCATTCTTGATGGAGAACAAACTAAACAAAGATAGATCTAGCTTGTAGGCTATGGATTGACGAGATATATATATTAAGAAATTCATAAAACATCTATAAATATAGACGGTCTACTCAATTATTACTGTATTATTAGCTTGAAGACGCTATAAGAACTCATAAACTTTACATTTTGGTTCAGCCTATGACATATTTGATCCAAAAGGTCCCTAAGCATAATACTTCGATTTGAGTACTTAAAAGATCATTGGAGTAAAAAAACACCCCACCGAAAATGATGGTAGGAAGGCAAGTATGTCTATATATATTTATGAGAATGTCTAACAAACAATTCTTCAAAGACCATATGAAGAGACAACAACGGATTCCCTCGCCCATAGACACATCTTAACAAATAAAAGACAACGCAACAACAACAAATTCAATATAATATATCACAACACTATAAGAAAAATGTGAATTACATGGGGATTAGTATGAAAATCTGTAGGAAACTTATTTTCCTGCAAATTTTCATATTAATCCCCAGGAAAATCCCCATGTAATTCACACTTTTCTTATAATGCAAGTGGGGTTTGTGGAGAGATTGGTAGAGTGTACTCAAACCTTACCCCATCTTTAAAAAGGTGGAGAGGTTGTTTCCGGTAGACCCTCAGCTCAAAGGAAGATGTAAGTGAAAGCAGAACCAACAACAAAATAGTATAATAATCGAGGCTAAACAAACAACAAATAGTAATATAAATCTAAGAATACATAACTAAGAAGGTTATAAATAGATACACAAACCTGATTAGTATAAGCATTGCTACATTTGAAAATCCCTTTAACAATTTGACCTGTTCCTTCAGCAATTGCTTTAGCCAAAACATGATTATAATCTTCAATTCTTGGAGCAAATTCTTTCCAATCAATATCACTCTTCCTAATTAAAGATTTTGATGAACAAGTGAACATTGCATTTTTTTTAAGAAATTCATCTAAAACTCCAAGATTTCCACTACCCTTTTCTAAAAATGTCACACCATAACTTAAAGGATGCCCATTTTTAATAGGCAAAGTGAACAAATAATGTAAAGAATCAAGCTTTACTATTGGTTCATCTTTTGTAAGTGGCCATTGAAGTTCATCACCAACTTTTATGATTGTAGCTACACAAACATCTTCTTCAAATATGGAAAAAATTGTGAAAAATCCATTGGAAAGTTCTAGAGTTTCTCCTTCATCCATTAGATGAACTTTGCATGATGGAATGTTTAAAAGAACTTCATGTTTGATGTTCTTGATTTCTTGTGTTTGTATTTGTGATGGTGTTTTGGATATTGGGAAACTTTTGGATTTCTTTGTCTTAAAGAAACTCATTTTCTTTCTTTGTTTGTATCTTGGAAGAACTTTGAGATATAAAAAGGAATGGGAAAGGGGGGGAAATATTCTTCTAAATATTTTAATTAAGTTTAAGTAATATACGCCGACATTATTGACAATTTTTATATTATCATATCAGTAGTCATGTTTTGTAATGTTCAGTTGTCATAGCAGGTAACCTGTCTTATTTTCAAGATTACAAATCTCATATTTTAAGCTGGTTTATAGAGTACCTATAAATATCAATTTAAATCGTATGAAAAATTGTTTACATCGACGATATACCTAACTTAAACTCATTTTAAATTTCACTTAAGTTATACTTTAGGTGTACTTATCGTTAGCAAATCGTCACATACTTGTATCCTTGACCCTTATGGAGCTTCAATGAAGTATAATATATGATAATTTTAAAGCATAACTAAAAGTAAACTTATAAATTTTAAATAATTTCAAAAGTATTTTGACACGTGAAATTTATCTGGTTTATTTTAAAATTTTATTAAAGTCGAGAATAAATATGGGAAAACTTTTTTTTCTTTCGAAAAGAAGGATGATGGATTTAAAGGGAATATAAAGATGCAAAGGAGATGGCTAATAGAGAAAGTTTAGTACTTTAATTGATTCTATATAATGTTTTTATTGGTACTTATTCTATTCTTCAAAGAGAAGTTGTTATTTAGGTATCATTACTTATGGAGGCTAAAAATTCAAATCTTAATAAACAGGGTTGAAGGCTATGTAAATGAGCACTAAGAATTATGTAACAATCACATTTATTTATTATTATTAATAATTATTTCGTGTTTGATATCTACTGACTCAACTAATTTAAATTTGCGTTATATAAAGCTTATTAAGCTATAATTTATTCCATTACATTTCTTTGTCCGGAGTGAAATAACATAATTTTAATATTCTTGTTGAAAAAAACGATTGAAAATCACTTTAGGATTACGAGATTGGAGTTGAAAATTTTACGTCTGAAAGTTCAACTTTCAGACATATGAGAGTCGATATTTGGCATATTATTTGCTTAAGCAAATTTCAGACATTTTTATATGGAGTTTGATTTGACAATCTCAAGCTTTAGACATTTTCTTATGAAATCTAACTACATATGCTAATACTTAAAACTCTTCAATTTGCTCGCGGTACCTTCATTTTATTTCTTTACAACCAAAATTAAATATTGATAAAACATTAAGTATTGGTCTATTAGAACCAAAATTAAATATTGCTTACGCAAAATGTTTGACTAGTTTTTAGGGGGGAAATACTTTTATACTCTGTTTGGATCATTGTTACCCATTGTATTGTATTGTATCGTTACTATACCTACAATGTTTGTTTTGATTGTTACTTAAAATGTATTGTATTGTATTGTTAAATTTCGTTGTTACGCAACAATGAAAACCCCTATTTTATGGAACAACCGACTTGGTGTGTTCCCATTGTTACTTATTATCTTTTTCCAATTATATCTTTACATAATATTTCAAAATACTATTTTACCATTTACCTTATATTATTTAATTCTAGTCAAAAACCTCCTACCCTAGAATAATTAAGGATATTTTAGTAAATTTATAAATTACAATACAGTACGATACAATCAAACCAAACAATTAAAATGTTATTAAACAATAACAAGCAATATAGTCTAACCAAACATTGTATTTACCATACAATAGAGTACAATACAATACAATACATTATGAAATAATGGGTAACCATGATCCAAACAGAGTGTTTTAAGAGTCAAATTACGAAAAATGGATAAATATCAATGCACTTCTAATATTAAAGATTATTTAAAATACTTATTATAAAATTTATAATTAATTTTTTATTTTATTAAATTAAAATATACATATTCAACTTTTCTATCAATATTATACATAGATGAATAAAAAAATAAATTAAATATTGATAAAACATTAACATAACGATTATATAATAAAAAATATCAAGGAAAATAAACTTAAAAACAATTTAACAAAATTAAATCAATACATACAAAAAAAAAACTCATTACAATAATAAATAAATATAAGAAATATATTGATGAATATGTATATATATAACAGAGATATTTTGATCTTGAAATAAATAATTTTCTGTTTCTACTTCTCTCTTCTTTTTTTTTTAAAACCAAAAATTATTTTTTTACATTTCAAACGGACTCTTAACAATATAATACAATAGAATGAGTGGCAACATCCAAACAAGGTGTAAAGGGTATTTTTGTTAATATGGTGCTTTTCACTATTAATATATTTTACATCGCTTAATCTTTTCTCTTGCTCGAATTTGCTTCTTTTTTTTTTTTTGCATCTTCGGTATGTTTTCGTATTTGAGCTAACTCAATTTGGGGTTTTAGGGTTAAGCCGCCATTGATGATATTTTGTAACTATATATGTGTTGTAATTTCTAATTGTTTTGCTCATTTGTTCAACTATAACTATATATGTGCTCTAATTTCTAGTTGTTTTGCTCATTTGTTCAACTACAGAGCTAAAATTTGAGATATGGAGGCTATTTTGGCGACAGTATTGTTGGGTATCTTGCTAGCTGTGTTCATTGTGATATCTCGACTGCGGAGTAAATCTGGTAAGCTTTTTAGCTGATTCTGTATAGGTTTTGTTAGAGCGGGGAATAGACTGGTGGTTTGCTAATATAGATTTGCATTTTTGTCGTGAGCTGGTTTTTGGAGTTGAGTTAGACTTAAATGTCGTATCTTTACATAGTAGTCAGGTTCATGTTCATCCTGTTTGGGCGCTTCTTGTGAGTGTAAAGGGATGCTAGAGTGGGTTAGAGTCCTACATTAATTGGGAATGGATGTGGTTTGTTTATGTGGATTTGGGCAATCATCTTCTCATAAGTCAGCTTTTGAAGTTGGTGTTAGGGTCAAGTCTATCCCCGATTGGGATCTAGGTTCACGCTCTAGTTGGGTCTAGGTGTAAATGGGATGTTTGAGTGGATTAGACTTCCCATTTGGTAGGGAAATGGACGGGTGGTTTACTTATATGTGGCTTGGGCAATCGTCCTTTCATGAGTTAGCTTTTGGGGTTGAGTCAGGTTCAAGTGTTATATCTTTATAGGTTTCAAGTTTGTAATGTTCTTATGCTCAGAAAGAATTTGATGTTTGATTATTTTTGTTTGTGTTCTACCACAGTTCAGCCGAAAAGAAAGGTTACCTCAAATGTTCAGAACAAGGTACTTTAACTTCCAGTCATATCACATATAATCTTTTTGGTTGTTTGAATAGGTCCTTGATAAGTTACTTTTGTTGTTAAATTCTAGACCTTTCATTTCAGTTGCTCACTTTATAACTATGCTTGTCAAGATAATAGTTTTAGTCGTTCTTACTGTGGGTAAAACAAATTCCATCTTGGTTCCAACTCAACTCCACAAAGCCTACTCAAGTTGTCAAGATTTCCCAAAACCATATAAGGAAACTACAACTCATATACTACGTGGGATTTTAATACTGCCGGTAGGCTGAGGGTTGGACATCTAGAGGCTAGAGCATAGAGCATAGAGTACGATGATATGGATGGCCCAACTGGGTAGCCGAACACTAGGGAATAGGGATACTTCTACCTCTAATACCATGTTAAGAAAATGGACCTTGGCCTAACTTGAAGGTAGCTCAAGTTAAAAGGATTACTCAAGATCATATAAGGAGACTACAACCCATACAATTAATTAACTGATATGAGCATTTGGAGAAGACAAAGAAGCAGAAACTTACTATTAATGGTTTGATATCTCAGATTTCTCCCGGTTTTTTGTAAAACACATGGATATATTAGTTTACTTTGTTGATTACTCCTCGTGTATTAGATTTATCTCTTTATAGATGAAGGTAGCTCAAGTTAAAAGGATTACTCAAGATCATATAAGGAGACTACAACCCATACAATTAATTAACTGATATGAGCATTTGGAGAAGACAAAGAAGCAGAAACTTACTATTAATGGTTTGATATCTCAGATTTCTCCCGGTTTTTTGTAAAACACATGGATATATTAGTTTACTTTGTTGATTACTCCTCGTGTATTAGATTTATCTCTTTATAGATGAAGGTAGCTCAAGTTAAAAGGATTACTCAAGATCATATAAGGAGACTACAACCCATACAATTAATTAACTGATATGAGCATTTGGAGAAGACAAAGAAGCAGAAACTTACT